>JAODTR010000012.1:477218-503799 GCA_025399935.1 Amblyopsis rosae | reverse complement strand
CCCGCGACCCGACTCCGGATAAGCGGGAGAAGATGGATGGATGGATGGATGGATGGATGGATGGATGGATGGATATTATATGTAATGTTCATAGTATAATATGACAAAAATTACAGCTTCATTTGTAGTGTTTTGCGCAGCGCGGTCCAAACCACAGAAGTTAATGCCGAGGAAAAAGTTGTAATCACATTATTTCTCCACATTAAGAATGCACAAGCTCGCAGAGATGACAACAAAGCGCAAAAGACAAAAGGCACTAGCCAGACATCTCGGCATCTGTTACCATTAATTTACTGCTCAGTGCTTTCAATGTGATTTCCTGCCATATGTTTCAAATGTGGCTCTGCCTTTGCCCCCTTCGAAAACAAACGACTCTCTCTCTGAATTATTCACTCCTACCACAAAGAATGGATCGTGTACCCCTTTCTCCTCTCCAGCACACGCACACAAGCCCACCCCTCCTGTAAAAGCACCATAAACAATTCATGCCCGACTTTATCATTAAAAGATGTCACTGACTTGTCTCGGTTTTTGGCTCCACATGTCACTTTACAATCCTAAGAAAGAAGAAATACAAGAAGAGGGAACACACAAATGTAACCCCCTACACTCGGCGGCGATGCATTGTTGGTGCGTTTGATGAAAGCGTCATACATACTTACATACGCTCTCTCTTTCTCTCTCTCTCATTTGGATTAAAGGTATAGTCAGCTATTGTAAGCCAATACACTTTTTGTCAAAATAACCAAATATCTCCTCACATTTCACTATCTTACCATTCTGTGTGTGCTGAAAAAATGATCTGATACTTCTACACAGCCCTGCCTCCGTAAATAGGAATATAAACAAAGTGGCAAACACCGCTTACAAAAACGTCCTTGGCTTTACAATGCTTTTCAATGTGTGGGATGTCACACTATAGCACCTGGACACTGTCTCTTGACACCATCTCAAAAACAAAGCAGTTGTTTGCTGCTATTTTAAAGGTATAGTCAGCCATTTGCAAGCTAAAACTTTTTGTAAAAATCTCCTCGCATTACACTAGCTTATCGTTCTCTGTGCGTGTTTAAAAAAATAATCCAAAACTTCTACACATCCCTGGCTATATAAATAGGAATATAAACAAAGTGGCGAACACCTCTTACAACAACACCGTAGCATTACGCTTTGCTTCACAATGTGTTTTGATGTGTGGGACGGTGATACGGAGGAAAATATTTTTTTTTTTATTTGAGCTCGAATTTAGCAAGCGCTAAAAAGAATGACACTTTTAATGTTATATTGTTTATAAAAAAGCAACTTTTAAAGAGAGTGAAGATCAGATGGTTTTTTAACCTAACTGACTTAAATGTTATATTTCTCAGGTGTCTACATAGCTCTTCCATGTCTCTAGGTTGGTATATTTTTTAATAGATAGCCAGTAAACATACACACAAATGCTTCACACACACACACACAGACACACACGCACGCACACACACACACACATTTTCACAGTGACTAAACAGTACTGGCCGAAAATAGTTGTTTAGGACATTGTAGTTACTTCGCGTGGTAAGATTGCCTTTCCCATAAGATTAGGTTCAGGTGGGCCTTGCACGCCCTAATATGTTTAGTCTAAGACATGGCTAAACACAATCTGTTGAAACAGATCACAATGAGGCAGGAACCATCTCTGGTAGCTGCTCACTGATAACAGTCGCCACGATAATGGTTCTCTATTGTTGTGCAAACACAATATTTGAACTGTGACCCCGACACAGGTCTAGGTCCGAGTCAGTGGAGCCAAACTGCGTTTTAATTGTTTTTAAATGAGAGTCCGCAGTTTTGTTTTATTTAATGTGTGTTTGCGGTTGTTTTTGAAGAATTAAAGGTAACTGTGACTTCAGCAATCAAATAAAAACACCTGTTAGTATCGTACATTACCGTACATATGATGATTTAGACATTCTTCTGGAAAAAGAAAACATAATTTATAACAAGTGATGAGATGGTCTAAGACAATAAATTATGACTTTAATCAAGAATTGACGAAATACAGTGAAAATGTGTTTCAAATATCTTTAAGGCATACAATGAAATCAGTGCATGATATGTTTTTTTGCATTTGCTGCATGTCTGACACTTGACAGATGGACATTCGCACAACGCTACAGAGTTCTGGAAGTTTCCGTCTCCTCGTCTGCTCAGACACTTGGAGACACACACTCCCCTGTGTTTCAGACCCATCCTAGACAATAGTAATGGGAAAATATATACCCCCTTCCCCCACAACCCACCGCACCGAGAGCCACCGACATGACAGCCAGAGAGACATCTGCTCAAATGATGTCATTTATTGATAAGATGACAGTCTATCTGCCATGAGAAGGACCATGTCACTGTTCTTACCGTCACTGCTTTTCAAGTAGAGCCACATTTGGGGGGTGGGGGGAGACAAAGAAAAAAAAATCTGATTTTCTTCGATTGAAAACAGAGCATTTTTTGGTACAGTGAGTCATCGCACTCGGTCCACTTCCTTTTTGATCTGCGGCACGAGAAATGATAGAAATTACATTCCACCCCCCCGTGAAATACAATAAGCTGTTTGGCATGATGGAGTGATGCAGGACATATTCATTTGTTAACGTGGGAGGCTTTGAACGAAGGGCCTCTCGTCTCTTATCAGTAGAGCTTTATCGGCGGCCATTTTGATAAAGGGACCCCCGCCCACTCTCTGCCACCCCTTTTCCACCCTGGCACCATACACCAGCACTCCGCAACTTGGGCTCAAAAGTGCTCTGATGTCAAGAGTTTCTGATTCCATAAAGATGTGGATTAATACCGTATATAAGATTAGGCGAATAGAATGTTTTAGTTAACCAGACAGACAGTGATATTTCCTCTTCAGCTTGAAGTCGTCATAATAGAATAACAAAGCTTACAACAAACTTTACTTTTAATTGAATTTCCTCAGTAAGTATGACCGCACTGTAAACCTTGCACTGTTTATATTTTCATTTGAATAATAATGGTTAAGGTCGTAGGAGTTTGACATCAATTTACTAGTATTTACTTTGTATCATTGTACCTCATTCATTACACACTGCTACGTACTCTATATCTTTCCCCAATTGCTAACTATATTTGGGAAACATTAATACATTCTCAATTATTTAAGTTGCCTTATGTCTGGTTTTAGATTGTTAGTGCTAGACGAAAGTGAGAATTGAGCTTTCTTGTTTGCTTGCTTGTTAGCAATGGTTTACCAGGCCAGTTGAACACAAAGCTCTCTGGGTGTAAAGACTTGAACCCTTGGCCGTACATTGATCAGGAACTCGTCCTGATCCCTGGCCTGTTTTAGGGCCACAACGTGGTGTTGTGTGTGCACCCGTAACCTTTGCCGCTTAATAAGAAACCATTAGGCTTGTCCGAAATGGTTCCGGAATGGCATTGCATTGGCGTTCTGACATTTTGCTCGTGTCCGACTTCTGTCAAATGTATACATCCTGTATGTACCCTTTTAAATGTTTTATATGTTGGGAGATATCGACAATGGCTATAGTAGTTATTTTAATGGTTGTTTAAAGCCCATTGCAAACCAGGTGTTTTTGAGTTAATTTACCTTTAAGGGGTGATGCATATGGATTTCATGCAAATTCATGAATGACATGCCAATGTACTTTGTGATGGCATCTGTCCTCATCTTTTCCACACAAAAATGGGAAAGTCTTTAATAATATTTACCATAACTTAAATTTTGCGTCACTGTTTTCAAGGGGGCTCGAGAGCGATGTGCCATTAAGAAATTACACAGGGGTTAGCTCGATAACACTTTCCCTATAAGTGCATTGTAAGGAATCATAAATACATTCAAAGTGGATCACATGCGCCATTCCATTAATGTAATCACATTGATCAGTTATATGCATTATGATGCATTATCAGTCTGACATGAGGAGCTAGGAGTTTATCTGTGCTGTCGTGCTGCCATAGCTGTTGGAGACCTTGTATACCCGCGTGTTATGACATTCAGATAACCCATTTCTAATGTGCTCATAATGTGCTTCCATGTGCCCTGTGTTGCATTAGGATGCACAAACGAAGCACTCCTCACAATACCGCGGTAAAGCCCTTGCTGTTTGCAGACTCAGGGTTGTCGTTAATGCTTGTGTTGAATAACGTCAGATAGTCACAGTGTATTGCAGCTTCCACACGCAGTCGGATCTGCCGTGCTGTTTACCCGCTGTCACGACGCTATCATGAAAAGACAATAAAATATTACTAATATCACGACACCCACTTTGAGAACTGCTTCAACACGCACCTAGTCGCCTACAAAAGTGCAATGAATCAGTTTTACTCTGGTTTTTGCCACCCAAAGAAGATCATATTACAAACATCATCTGTCTCAGTTGAGGCCCGATGGCATGGCTCTAGTGGAAGGCCTTCCTTTGGAAGTTTCTCCGTGATTGACAACTTTGACGTGGGGGTGGTGTGACGGACAGATGGGCTCACTCCGAGCGGCGAACGTAATATGAAATATGGCCTGGGTTTCTCAGGAGATCTCCGTACCCATGATGCACAGGGCTGCATGTTTCAAAGGTGACAAACCTCGACCCCAATGCAATTCACAGATTTGTTATCATTGCTATATTTTTATTTATTTATTTATTTATTTATTCATTTATTGTCTATTTATTATTTACATGCACGTTCAAGGCACCTACTGTAGTGTTGTGGAGGTCTGGTAGAAGACCTCGACATCGCATCGCTCAATGCATTGCTCTTACTGAGGCATACGGAAATAAACAGCATGTTTAAAACTGTGTTTGTGTGGGCGTCATACCCACAGGCTATAATATTGATAAAAAACACTTGGTTTCATTCAATGTATTAGTGTGAATACTTTTCATTCTGCTGTCAAATATGTATTGCAGGCAAGACGTTTTAAAATGCTATCCTGAAAGCAAGTTTTTTGTTTTTGTTTTGTTGTTGTTGTAGTTACTGTATTTAACAGAATGGTGTAGTTTGAATCCTCATAGACAACACTGGAAGTGTGGAAGATCATTAGAAAGATTTTGAGCAGATCTGGCCCCAATTAAAACTGCACAAAGCGCAAATGTAGAAAATGGTAGTTCATAAAAAGTCTCACATCAATGTTTTGCTAGGTTTTTATTTATGTATTTTCTAGCATCAACACCCCCACCCCCCCCACCCCCCAACCACACACACACGGCCACATTTGGTATCTACTGAGGCACTCTTAAGTAAATTAGACAAATGCACATACACAGTGTGTGTGTTATGCGACGGAAGCTACAGCTCAGAGGTACAGCGACCTAAGGCTAGCATTATTACAGCAGCAGATGCCATCTTTTTTTCCCCACTTCCCTACGCCCCCAAATCACCGTACGCTCATTTCTTCTATTATTATTTTTTTTCCCCGTGGTATGAAGGGAATACATTTTGAAAGAAACCCCTGTAATTAAGTGCATCAGCTTGCCCTCTCGGTAAACTAATGGGTTTATTTTGACAGTGTTAATTGTCATAATTGTCGGAATGGTACCTCTGACACTCGGCGGCGGTGCATTGTTGGTGCGTTTGATGAAAGCGTTGTCATACATACTTGATCTCTCTCTCGCTCGCTCACTCTCTGTCGAACATTATGGAGCGACGCGGCGTTGGCTTTCTAATTGCCTCTAATGAAATAGCAGCAAGGGAGGTGAGCTCAACTTATTTAGATCACCCTGTTTGCGAGCGGGAAAGATGGGTAAAACAGATGGAGAAGACTAGACAGCGTTATGCAGATTAAAACCCAGAGAGAAACCCATATTGAAATCAATTGAGAGTTAGCAAAGTATCTCTATTCTTCATTCTCTTTTGTCTATTTTGTGGAAAATTGGTAGGCCTACAGTAGTGAAAAGAGAGAATGAAGGAAAGGAGAAATAATATTGAAAAGAATGAGAACTAGAAGGGGCACAGCCATTTTCAGATATAGGCTAATAAGGCTATTTTTCCGTAACATATGCACACGAATTACATGCAGGCTTACCTTGTCCTAAAGTTCACTATGTATTTTATATGGTGTTTTATGTTATCGGCTCTGGAAGTCAGTTGATATTGCAGTGATATTGGTTGGACAGGAGATGGCACTGTATATGGCTATGACAACACACACCATGAAAATTGGATCCTTTCTTACTGCGTTTGAAGTTTCACTTCTGAAATGTGATACACACAATTTGCAAAAATGTGCCAAAAAGACAAAGGAAATAAAAGCATATGACAGTTGAAAATGCCATAGGATAAAGGGGAAAACACAGTTTCAGTAGATTCATTAAGGAATCACACAGATTAAAACATCTCACCACACATTAAAATAGGTATGCTAATTTAAAAATAAATAAATTGCAAATTCATATTAATCCTTTCAATATATATATATATATATTTTTTTTTTAAACACACGCAGTAGGATGGTGAGCAGAAACACTACATATATGGTCATTTGGAGAGAACAGACTCAGCTCAGGTCCAGATTAAAGAATTATGCAATGATGAGGAGACTTAACCGGACTTGCTAAATGTGTAGCATGCTCACACTTTGATTATCCCTTTAAATATATATTGACACAATGGACCCTACTTGGTTTTGGGGAAACCTTTATTTTGCTGAGCTTTGCAGTCATAAAAAAAAAAGGAGACAAAAAAAATGTAAAAATATAAAAAATAAACGAAGGCCAACATGTTGGTAGCAAAGGGGAAAAGGCTACAGTTCTTTTGTTGAGATTGATAAATATGTCGGAGTCTCAATTAGACGTCGAGCGCGAATGCAGATATTAAAAATTTGGTCAAGAATCTAATTAGCTGGAGGTAATTAAACAGTCGCACTCGGGGTCATTAATCTTTCCCGTGGACCTTTGATGTTTTACACACTGTCTTGCGAGTCATTAATAAAATTCATAACGCTTTTCTTTGCGGTGTTTTATTTTTTTTTCATGAGCGCTACTTTCCATTTTTTCCCACTTTTTTCCTCCTCTTTTAACCGCCCTCTCCCCACCCCACCCCAAGCACAGTGCAAGTGTCAATGCATCGCAAGGGCCTGTTCTCTTGAGTTAATTTACTTTTTTTTTGGTCTGTGTTCGCATTGCGTTTCTAAAGTTACATGCGCTGCGACCCGCCGCCCCGACACTACCCTCGCCCTCCCACCGATCCTCCCTCTCTCTCTCTCTCTCTCTCTTTTGAGAGCACAATTGCAGCGCCAGATCAAATTAAATTCTTCTGCAAGCACAGCTCATTTGGAGTGTAAAACATTCTTCGGCGCGGTGCGTTTGGGTGCGCGCCGTGTCAGCGCCTCGGTAGAGGGGACGAGAAGAAAACAGGATCGCGTGGCCATTGTGTCCCCCATAATTAAATCCCTGCAATCAGTCCATCTTAAATCAGTCAAGCCGTAAATATGAAAAAAAGGGGGCCGGATGAGCTTTACTTTGCCATCAACACGGAAGGATAATATGTTATGTAAATGTGTCAGCGATTATAATGCTCGGCACTGACGTGACATCAGAAATGTAAATATTCTAATAATAATTTATTAATATGCACCCGCCCCCTTCCTCCCAACACACACACACACACACACGCACACACACAAACACAAGTAGCCTATGCTTTGTGTGAGGCTATTTGAATATTCAGTGTGTGTACAAGAGCATTTATGTTTAGCACATGTGCTTACTGTACTTTGCCACTGTTTAAATTCGCATCTATGGATGTGTGTGTGTGTGTGTGTGTGCTTGCGTGCGCAGTGCACATGTTTGAGGTTGCATGCATTCTGGTGTTTGTGATGTGTGTGTGTGTGTGTGTGTGTGTGTGTGTGTGTGTGCGCGCGCATGAGTGCACACACACACATTTGTGTACAATTGTGAAGAAGAGAGACATTGTCATAGAGGGAAATACTGACTGTATCATTATATAAAAGTAATTGTCATCTTTGTAAACACATACAAAGGATATATCGTGGAAACCTGTATTTATTTTGTTTTTATATAAATTGGACTTGGTACTCATTATGCAAAATAAAAATACATAAAGCAATAGATCAAAATCATGTTTTAGAAAATAAACCAAAATAAACAACACCCAATTTTCCCCACACAAAAAAAGTTCAGATACACTGTATTTGTACTATCCAAAATATAGAATTTGCGAGGCAGCACAAGTTTGGTTTTTAACAATAATCTACTATTGCCACACTCTAAACTAAGGGTGGATGCTCTTTAGAAAAGGTTTTGACAAGATCTGTGCCCAATTAAGCCTCCCTGCACAAAATTTACCGGACAGATGCTAAACTTCCACATGATAGCTTGGCTCAAAAGTTTTTACAGTGCACCAGTAAGGATAGGTTGGCAAATTGTATTCTTAATTAGCTAAAGAAGTCTGAATTTAAACATATTTTTGTGAGTCTGTCTATAAGATCTTAACAAGGAAAACTTTAGAAAATAATGCAGGTGTTTAACATTTGAGCTTCTGTGTGTACTGTCATTCCCAATTTGTATTTATTTTCCAGCCACTATAGACAAGATTGTTGCATTTCTATTTACCTGTTTACCATCAAATACTGAAATGTATGCTGAATAGCAAATACAACATCAGAGCTTGCATTTGCTTTCTTCATATGCAAAAAATCCATGGTATTATTTGTTTGCTTAATCAAATAGATTTAGATTCATTCACATTGTACAAATGCCCAAACTGCACTTTGAAGATGCATTTTCAAATATAACTTTTTCTTTTGGTGATATTTTGAGTTATTTTTGCAAACACAGATGCAAACGCATGCATTCCATTTTATTTGCAAGACCTTTTGATACCAACACATAGGCGAAACCTTCTGCATGGGTGTTTCTGTATTAATGACAGCATGTTGGCGAGGGGTTGTGGCATAGTCTTTTCAGAGGCAAAATAGACTTCCTGCATTCCATCCTGTTTAATTCTTAGCCCATATAGGGGTGGGAAACCCCCTAAACGCCGACATATGCATGTTCCCCCAGATCCTTGTATGATAACTCTCAGCAACACAGCTAGCACCACATACACAGTTGCTCACTCAGAGATAAATACATTCTCTTCATCAAATAATTAAAAGGAAAAAGGAAAAAAAAACTGCTCCATTGTGAGGCTGTTGCCAAGCAAAGGCCCACTCCATGAGCTCCTGCTAGCTTGCGGAGGCAAGGGGTCATTTGGAGAAGTATGCTGTTCTGGAGCCATTGCATCATTTCCTGTTCTGGCTCCTATCCACCTCAGCTGCCCAAATGTCAAAGAAAATAAAGAAATAAAGAAATACTTTTATGACCCGTTTCCAGAGAGCATTAGGGAAAGCAAAGAATTTTTATGTATAGTAAAATGCATTGTTGATTTGACTTTAAACACAAGGCAGTTAGCTTCAAATTATAATTACTGTGCAGGTCTTATTACACCAGATACAAACCTGCCAGTTAGACCTAAGCCTCTCTTCATCCTGGCACATACCTTTTCAACTGCTGTTTGTCGCTATTTAGCTAAAGAAAGACCCCCCTCTCCCCCCCTCTCCTCTTCCTTTCACCGCCACTGCATTCCCTCCGGACCTATCCATGTCATCCTCTCTTTACTCGAGATGGAAAATGAAGTGGCGTACAGCTAAATATAAACTAGCATTCAAGTCTGGTTCCTCAAAGGTACGTTTCCATGTGTGACGGCGGTTGGGATGGTGGGGTATTTGCTTACCTGATAAAAAGCAGATATCCCCCAAGAGCGACGCAGATAAAATAATTTTGAGTGGGAGCACAATGGCCGAGGTGCTTATGTTAATCCCGACACTTTGAGAAAAGGAGCGGTAAATAAGATAAGCCCCCCGCCTCAAGGTAAGAGGGGGGGGGGATCTCCAAGGATAGGCACCCCCGCGCTGTTAGGCCAGCGGCTGCTCTGGCGAATCCCGACCAAGTTTGTGTCGGCATTAGCATAATTCACACCCACTCAGACCCCCCTCCCCTACCTTCCCCCCAATCCCCAGACAAACAATGCCCACCCCCGACTCCGCCACCACGCTATGGGAACAAACAAGCTTGTTAATTTCACTTTGACACAGAAAGCCACTGTGGTCCTCCCCCCTCACACACTTTGTTTGAGAGTCTGATGTTTGAAGTAGTTACATAACAGTCGGGGGGTGAGGGGCAAGCACTCTGTGTTAGCTTTGAAACTGGTGATGTTTTTTTCTGTTTGTTCTGTCATATTTTAGGGTCCCCTTGGAGAGGCGTTCCCTAAAGAGCGGTGTTAACAAGCTGTGCCATGTCTGCCAGGTATTTCCACACGGTTCTCTTCATTTCTGTGTCTTCCTCTTCCTTATTGAGCAAGGTAGGTATATTTTGTCACAAATGTAATTCCCGCCTAATATTTCTCTTGTCTTTCACTGATTAGAAATGGCTTCTCTAAACGGGTTCAAAAAGCGTTTTCTTACCTCCGCCGACAGTTGACTAGCAGGCATAATTAAAACACAGTTGTGAACAATAGCAGCTAATGAGGAAGACAACAGCATGCAACAATAAGAGCTGATTAGAAGAAGACAACATACAGCGTGATAGAAAATTAAGCAGGAGCTCACAGCAGTACACTTGCAGTACCTTGACACCTCTTCTACACCTGTTCTCTCATGTTTCCTACCACATAGTGGGTGTATAAATACGCCCCAACATGTTTTTGCATAATTCTACCTACAGTGCATCTGTGCTTTTGTCAGTTAGAATGTCTGTGCAACCACACAGGCGTTTTGAGTAACAAAACACTTATGACACACAAAAGTGATCTTCAGATGCATCTTCCCTGGGAGTGGTTTGTGAGTTTTAAAGGTTGAGTCAGTCATTCTTGATATTTGAATTGTTGATATTTGAATTGTTAATATTTGAATTTGATCAAATCAAAACACCTCTCCCTTCAATGCTGTAGGGTGCACCTGCAGAGGCTCCTTCCCCTATATTGGAAATGCATTGCCAAGGCTATGCTAGTGTTGTGTGGTGCGGTCTACACCTGTTTGTGTTCCCTGTTTACAGAGCCAGGGATGTGTATAGAAATACCAGAGATTATTGTCAGAACACACCGGGCATTATATGCAATAGTCAGTAGGCTACCGGCAGTTAAAAAGCAATGACGCGGTTTTTACAGAAGTAGGCTGCCTAATCTCGCCAGATCACCATTAAAATTAAAGCAAATCATGTGTTTGGCATGTAGTCCGTTCAAATATGTTATATTCTCACGGCTACCCGTCTCCAAGATACATTCGGATATAATATATTAACTTTTGAGGTGGCGGTGCGGCGGAACACACATTTGCCTTCTTGGCTATAGTTATATGCTTCTTGGCTTGTAGGCACGCAAGATAGAAAGCAGCACATCCGAACCAACTGACAGGATAAAATCACGTTTCACAAGCTTTTACTGTAGCCTACACCAGACCATACCAAACAGAGATTGTGCAAAATAGGCTGACATGTTTTATCGGACATGTTTTTAAATGATGCAAGAAAATGCACAAATTACATGCATATCATATTCACCACATATGTTGTCTTAATACATAAATAATGTAGGCTAGGTTTATTTAGAGACTGTTAATAAACCTATCTTTTGGTTCATCATAAATGGTTTGTTTCATACATGGTTCTGTTCTCATGGTTACCTCAAAACCAGACACATCGTGACTCTGGAGTAGATTTGCTTTTCACATGAGAGTCGGGTGGGACGGAGAGCGGGACGCCAATTCCCATGTGAAAAGCCCTCTGCCATGTCAGATTACCATACTACCTGACTACCGTAGCAAAAAATTACAGTTTTGGATGTATAATTAATATTCCCGGATTACCTTAAAAATAATATTAAAAAAAAATAGCCCAATGAGAGAAACAAATTTTTTACCCTGTGTATATACCGCACCCGAGTATTAGCCGCAGAGCTGCCGACAGTTTGCAAAATCAATGTATTAACCGCAGTTAATAGCCGGGAAATTACGGTACAGTACATTCTCATGTCTATTCAAATACATTTTTTTTATTTCTTCTTGTAAATTAGTCAAATGGGAACTTAAGTCATTGACATGTGACTCAAGTGCCCATCTTTGTGGTGATCCCATGATATGATCTTTGATTTATCAGGCCTTGAATGCTTTCATCCATAGTGCTTCAGTTCTATGTAATGATTCTTTAAGCATCATAATGTCCTACATTTCAAGTTTTATTGATGGACGCGAGGCAAACTAGAGCAGTGGCACTTTTTCTACCCCATTTCTTTCATATTTAGATTCCATTATGTGTCATTTTTTTGATAGTAATTGTGCATTTACCTCTGAGAAACCAGTTTGTGCTATAGCAGTTATGGAGAACACGGATTCCCCCCAATAACAAGAGGAGAAACCTTTTAAATGTTACAATGGTGCTTTTAAACTGAGGAATAGCAACCTGCCACAGTATAAAGTACTTCTGAAAAGCCCTCAAAATGCGGAGAGAGTCAGTAGGGAAATGAAGGAGGCTAAAGATAAGAGTCGTCTTGTAAAACATAATTATATTTCCGTAGCTGTGTGTACCGCTGTTGAAAGGAATGTGTTTAACCTGCGATTCACGCATGGGGAGAAGTGGTCTGCGGAAAAAAATTCAAACCCCTTCCATACTTTTTAACTGTAGAGGTAAGAAGTGTGGAATCAAGTGTGTCTAAGGTCATGCATTTTAGGAGAATAATTTGACTCTTTGCTACAACTACACTAGAGGGAAAGGGATTATATCTTTCTGTTTTTTCTCTTCCTGATGATGGGAGACGTCTGGTGGCATTAGAACTCACCGAGCTGGGCTGACTGTGAATTTAACTGTTAATAAAGGATATAAAAGACTTGCGGTTTCTTTAACACACTCCAGACTTTTTCATATTATTATTATTATTTTTTTTTTTATGCCTGAAAGTATAATGAATCTATTGAGGTCCACTTGCACATTATCTACAATGTACAAACAAAAGTATCAACATCTATTTGTTTCAGAATAGCTAAATAAAAAAATACAATATTACTGTACTGTATATTCTTTATCTGAAAGCAGTACATCCATTTAGAGTTGAAATCTATTGGTCAAATCTGAATGTTATTAGATTTTCTTCCCCTGTCTAATCGCTTCTTGTTCTCCGAATCCCAGATTCACTGACCTCATCAGCTTCCGACAATTTTAGCACCATGGTAAACAGAAATAATTCTTTGTCTGGAAACCGATGGGAGGGGTTCTCAACAACTGACAGATATCCCTGTCGCCAATCGTAGAGTCACATGCGTCCTCTATTATACTGGCAGGCTATCAAAGGAAAAGGGGTATTGAAGCACATTCCGGCATCGCCCTCTTTACCTCTTTTCCCTGGGTATTATTTCCCGTACCGCACACTTATATGTCATACAGGAATCAGGATCATTCTTGGGTCAGATATAGGGTTGTTCCCACAGCTGCATCTGTTTATGAGCTACATGATCTATACAGTCTTTAAACACCTACTGTAGTACTGTAGGTCAGTTTATTTTATTTTAATTAGGAAGTTAGCAATGTGTAGCTTCAAGTTGTTTCAAAAAGTCTGAATAAGTCTAAACAGAAACGTCTTTAAAAAAAGATACAAAATGATATACATAACATTAAATCCAAGTCAAACTACTTGATATGACTGACTAGGTTTGGCCAGTCTGGCAGATCTAATGTATTTGAACTCTTAACCTCTGGATCTCCTCCTTGGGGTTGGCATCATTTAAGTCGGGGACACTGGCAGCGTGTGCCAGTCACAAACTGGTACCACAGTTTGCTGAGTTGATAACAGTATATCTCAACAACACGTATGCAGCATACTAATTGTTGTGTGTTTAAATTCATAGTGAGTGGTACATGGGCCTTTCTACTGTAGATAGCAACATTTCACAAAGGTTAAAAAAAGAAAAAAAAGAAAAGAGAGACATTTAAAAAAAAAAAAAAGATTTCTGGTGCAATATCAGGGGTTTTGGAGATTATCTAGTTTTATTTTCAACCGACATGGGCCGCGTGGGAATTTCTAAACCCCCTGTTGGAGCCTCAAATCGAGGTTAACCTCTTACTGCTGCCACCTTCATCTGTACCCCTCCACACTGTACTACATATGGCTCTCAAACTCCCTCTGCCAGAGTTCCCGCTCAAACCCAAGTGAGTGCCACCCAAGTTGGACAAAGTGCATTCACATACAGATCAAAGTAGCCTGTCCCCTGGCTGGTGGCATGCAGAAGGTGATAACATTGCCTCACAAGTCGCCCAAAGCAGCCAATCGGCCCTCGCCTCAGCCTCCCTGCCCAGCGTCGACAGGGGAATCCTAAACCCGCGCGCAGAGTATTTATTTTCTAAAGTGATAATTAAAAGGAATAATTATTTCTTGACGGTCACAGTCCAAACAAACCGACAGCACTTTGTTTTTTTTGTTTTTTTCCTTCGTTGGGCAAAGGCCCGCAGTTGATATCTCTCCAGTGGCCTGTTTTATTATTTTTTTTTTTAAACATTTATTTTCTTTCCAATGGCTTTCTGAAGCTGGCTCTTCTCTGTGTTATTATCTTTGTCTACAGCTTTGGCCCTCTGTCCCCGCGATGGCGCCGCTGGCACCGGCCCCGGACCCCAGACCCCAGCTCCTCTGTTCTCTACACAAGTTTTATTTTTTATTTTTTCCTCTTTCCTCGCCACATGAAAGTGGCTGCCCACTGAGGCGCTGACCATGTGACCTGGATCGTACCTTTAGCTCGCAAACTTTCCTGACCTAATTAGCGGCGGCAAATGAAAAAATCTGATGCATTCATTATTAATTTCCCCGCGCGTGCATGGGTGGGGTGGCAAGGGGTGGTGGGGGGACCTTGAAATAGACATTGGAGGGAGAGAAGGATGGAGGGAGATCGAGGAGAGAGGGGGTGAAGCTGTTTGCTTCCACTTGACAGAGGGTCTGTGGTGATGACTCCCCTTGTTCTACTTTGTCAGGCTTGCCCTCTGTTCATTTGAATACACTGAGCGGTGTTAGCAAAGCAACACATGAGGACAATACCAGTTAATCACCGCACTTTGTATGCAAGTGCACTCTTTCTCTCGCTGTCTGACGGTCTCTGGCTGTAGGTCTTTGAAGCTCTACATTTGTGGTCTGCCAGGCCAGCATATCTCTCTCTCTCTCTCCCTCTGTCTCTCTCGCTCTCGCTCTTTCGCTCTCTCTTTTTATAAACTGAGTTCTGTTTAATGTCCGTTCTCTCGTCGCCTTTCCAGCCCCAAAATGTTCTCTTGATCTTTCAGCGGTAAAGCCTGTCTTGGAATGAAAACAAACTCTTTCCGTCTTTTAAATGACTGACTTCACATAAAACGTTAAACAAAAGTCGGACCTGCACGAACATACACAAATGTTTAATGGGTTTTGTTATGTGTTTTTAGCGCAGAACAACGAGGAAAGACAAAGACAATATAACAAATTTCAGATTCAATCATCAAGATAACAGCAAATGTCTAAAGGTGTCCTATTGTACATCTAGGTTTTTTTCCAAAAAGTATATGCCCAGAGGTTGGTACAACAGGACTTATTTATGTGAAATGCGTTCATCGTTCCAGATGCCATATCTGCATGTATCCAAATGTATGTGAGAGTGACCAGGAATTATAATCTAAAAGAATGTAAATATATCTACATTTGGACAGTAAACTGATACAGATGATGTCAAGCATATTAGGAGTTAACTTCCAAAATAGTATCCATTTCCATCAAGTTTGACTTTATTTCTTGATTGTGATTCATGGACATTCATCTGCCTACATCTGTGTTAAAATCCTACAAAGGCTTTTATGTGTTTATATTGTAACAATAAAGTTGTAAAACATTTATTGTTAAAGTTTCTGACACAGAATAACCAATATATTAAAACATTAATGCAGTTTGAAAAGTAGGGAAAATCCTCTGTAGGGTGAATACGTTTTTTAAATGGCATATATTTAAAACGTATAACTCGTGTAGAGTAGACAGCTTAGTAGGAGTATTGTCATTTTCTGAATAAGGGCAAAAACCTGAATATATATATATATATATATTCAAAATGTGCTCAAAGGTCCCCAATATAAGAGAGCAAGGGCGAAACTACCCATAATGCAAACAATGCAATTGCATTGGGGCTCGGCATTAGCCAGGGCCCTTATTAACAATCAACAAACGCAGCAATGGATAACAAGCGGACATAAGACACAAATAATTAAAGAGGCAGCCGAAAATTAAAAGCTACCAAAAATATCTTATTTGTAGGCTACGCAGCCTATTTTAGCAAGCGATCCTTTTCCAGAATTATGTGTTTTTTACTTAACAGAGCTCAATGGGACAGAACAGTCTATCTGAACTTAACTTGTCAAGCACAGCGTATAAAGCAAGCCTCGGGTGTGCACTTATTAAGAAAGTTTAACTTCATCCAATTTATTTAGGCTAATATTTGTCTATTGATCAACCAACACACTTTTCACTTCTTAATGGTGTGCCGTCGCCAATAATGGTTTAATCTGTCATGGTGCTCTGCTGTCAGCTTTCATCATCTGACTTGGGATGTTTGACTGATCTAAAATGCTTATAGCTACTCCTGCAGATATGTGGCATTGGCATCAGTAGGCTAGTGCAGCGCATTTCGCTGTTGCTGTTTAAATTGGGTTAAATTCAGAAACGGCTTGCTTCAAAATAGGCTATTATTGTTAAGGGCCTGCTTTCACCGCTCTGCATTGTGGCATGTTGTCTTGTTACGCCATTGTAAAGGAATGTGCACTTTTATACTAGGGCAGACTGGATTGTCTGTTTATTACATTTCATACACTAAACAGTATATAGTGAGTCCATGCATGTTGGAATAGATAATTTACTATTTCAGTTTGCAGAATTATTCTTGTGGCTGTGTCAGGTTTTATTATATTTTAGCCCTGCATTGTCTACACTTCAGTTTGATGGGATCTGCACTGGCACAATATTACATGTTAGGGGAATTCTTCGCTGTTACATTTCTGTTGTTGGGGAGGGCAATTCACCATTTCCATTATTTCCTAGTAATTACCTTCGTATTTCCTTGTTTTCCCACTGCTAGTGACCCACATTGGCCTAAAACAGGAATGATCAATGCACAAAGACAAAGGCTCATAGAGTTACAGTAATATGAAGTTTCATTGTTTACAAGAACCTTTATTTTAATAATTTGATGTGCCAAAAATAATCTGTAAAATGTTACACCATACCATATACTGTACTATAGCTTTTATATACAATTTCAGGTTGTTTTCCTGAATTTTTTTCAAAGGGCACAACAAATTCAATAACACAGTGAACAAGGTGCAAGCTTTTTCAAGTCCTAGATTCTGAGTTGGACTTGAACAAGAGTGCACATGCTCTGAAACAGAGAATGGGGGAGACAGGGCGAGAGATATGTAAAAGAGAAGAGATCAACCATACAGTCGTGTAATAGCCTGGGGCGAAGAGCTCCAGATGCAACAAATCTGGGCTGTACGATTGTCAAGAGGGATGGGTAATGATAGCTTTGCATGTGCAGTACAAGGCAAACATCAAGGCCAAACGCAGCACAGTGCAGGGCTTTATAGGCGGTGGCAAGAGAGGGGGGCCACGGGAGTAAGAATGGGCCCAACATGGCCTCTGGTGGCACCCCGAATGTCTCTGCTCTGATGGCCAGGGCAGGTAACCGAGAACAAAGCAAATTGGATTGGTACAGTGAGGCGCCCTTGACAAGACTTGTCTTGCTGTTATTATTTGAGCAGTTGTGTGTTAAATCTTTTTTTTTTGTACAGCCACAGCCTTCATCACCCAAACTCTAGGCGAACAGCTCAGGGTCTGCTTTGTTAAGAAATCTTTGAGATCTAACATTGTACAAATGAGCTGATTCAGTATACTGCTACTACTGTGAAGAACACAAAAAACAATCCCTCTTTCATTAGTCTTCAAATATACTGTAGTTTTTCCATGGTCTATTGAGCAACTGCCATGACCCTTGGAACCTATTACAACCTCACTGTACAATATAATGCTTTTTACTGAGCTTATGCTATTCTTTAAGTCTTCCATTTTAATAAGAAAACATTGACAACATGAATGGTCAAAGGATGAACTATAAAATAGCGATTAAAATGTGGTGTATTGGAGAACCTTTCTAAAAATTATTCTTAATGTATAGGATAAGGGAAAAGCTTACATTTTCTTTGCTATGCAGTATTTTGCCTACTTTGTATTTTTCAGCGCTGCTACAGATGTGTTTAGTAATAATAATTAAAATAATAATTTGTGGCAACAACCATGCACATGATTGGTTAAAAAGGTATTGCACTAAACTGTGCTCCATTAATAATTATTATTGGTACTTATTTAAGATAGTAGTATTTCTCCTTTGATCCTGCATTGTTTTTATCCTGAAAAGTAGTTTTACCGTAAACTTTAAAACTTTAAAATGATTACTGGTTTCAAATTTTTACTGGAGGCAATTTTTATCCCAATTCCTTCAAAATGGGAGCCAAAAATAGCCATCCAAACATATAGTGTGTCTGCTCGAATTATGGCTTCTTTTAAATATTCATCATTAATAGAGAGACATCACACAATTCAGTCCGGGGTCATTCATAGGCAAACGACAATTGAACAATTGAGGCATTCAGTCATGCTTAAGCTTGAAGATGGGCATGTGGGTTGGGGTGGGTTCAATCGACCTCCTTCACTAAAATAATACATGTGTATATCATAATACAGTTCCAGTGTAATTGCCAGAGGGATAGTATCATCTATGGATGGGGATAAGGGGATTGTTGTGCAGAGGGGCTGTAAATCCCCTCAAAGACCACGGCGAAGGTGACAAAGGCAGACGTCCTCCCTTCTACCAACCACCACCCATAACTACCCCCTCGCCCATACTTCCAAGAGGGGGTGGAGGCCCCAGACACCAGAAGGGGGTCTTGCCTCGTTGCTCAGTAGGGAAGTGAGGGGGGGTGGGGGTTGTTTTCCCCAAGGCCAGCGGTTGATTTGGCTGGTGAAGTCCCGTTGATGCTTTGGCCCTCTCTGTGAGACAGGGTCTCTGACGAGGTCGACGTACGTCTCACATTCAAAGGTTAAGCATTCTATTAGAGGCCATACCACCAGCCTAGCATGGTGCTCTGCTAGCCGTCCCGATGGCCTGTGGCTTTTTGCCATTAGACTGGGTCGTTTGACCGCAGCCTCATGAATCTTTGAGCATGCCAGTAAGCCTCTTCCATGTTTGTGCTGTAGTCACTGTGTTGTAAAGCATGGGTGGTGTTAAATAACTTGATTAACTTACTGTTCATTGTTATGGTGAACTGCCCGTATTGTAGACTTTTGCTCCCACTTCTGCATTGCTGATTTGACCATTTGTAATGCTCTTTTGTGCATATATGGTGTGTGTATTATGTACTGTATGTGTCATGGTCCCCTACCTGTAGTCAACTTTCAGTTAATTTCTACAAAGGTCCTCCAGCATGAGGCAATACCAAAGTAAGTGTATGTTACTCTTTATCTGTCTGCCTCGAACATGACTACATTTGACTAAATAAGTTGTTTGAGGAAAATAATCCATGTATGGAGGGCCATGTGCATTTTCCTTTCCCCCCTGTAATACCCTGATTGATTTTCACCTTGCAGCGGTGGATAATCTTCTATTAGGAGAGTTAGGTCTCACCATACAATGACATAAATAAAAAATCTGGCCAAAACGCCTCTTTCCCTAAAGGGGGTGGCTGAATTAATAATGATCTTACAGCACCTTTAGCACGTGTCACAATGTGAAAGTCTGTTATTTTCTGCTAGATTTAAATAAATGAGTGACAGTAAATGTAGCCATGGAAGTATATTATTGCGACAGCTGTTTAGAAAAAAACTGCTGAACTTACGATTACCATGTCTCAACAGATGTCTATAATAACTGTATTGCTTCACGAATAAAATCATATACATAAATATGTGTAAATAATGTATTTTCAGACCCCACATAACGTAAGGCTCCCAGTGGCATTTCTTGGTATTACAACACACAACCTAATTTTCCACCAGGGCCCCAATTACTTGTTTTCCAAAGAGCATGCCCAGAGCTAAGGTGAGCTATATGCCAATAAACACTATGAAATAATGAGCAAAGTTGTGCGCTACTGTGTGTGTTTTCTCCGACGATGAAAGAGAAGTCTTCTTCACCCTTGCATTTATAACAGAAAAAATAACTATATTTATATATAGGTGAAGTTTGTCCATCAGTTTGCTTTTCACATAGATGTGATGTTGTGCTTTACACCGAGCGGTTTGTTTTATGTCTCTTCAAATGCCACCCTTCTTTCTCTTCAATTTCAAGTGGAAAGGTTTGTGTAAACACATGCAGAGCATCTCCTCCATTTCTTAATTTCGTTTCTTTTGTGGAGGTTTTTCCTTTCTTTTTTTTTTTTCTTCAATCGTTTTGAAAGGAATATCCCTCAAGGCTTGTTTACACACTGAACAAGAGCTAGGTGGAACATACAACGTAATAAGCTCATCTCTCTCTCTCTCTCTCTCTCTCTCTCTCTCTCTCTCTCTCTCTCTCCCCTCTCTCTTTGTCTTCTATGAGAGGCCTTCCTTCTCTCTGACTTGACAGGGACAGCTCCCTGCTCATTTGATGTCTGCTCGACGGTCAAGGATAATGGTGCGTCCTGGGACCGTTGTCATGACGGCGTCAAAGCGATGACCAGGGGGGCGTGTGTGTGTGTGAGATGGGGAGCCCCTTGTGCTACCTTTTTGTAACCATGCATGAGCTTTGCTCTTCTGTCGCCCCCCCCAACAACATCACGTAGGTCGCTTTCACCCCCCAACAACACTCATATTTTTCTCTTTTGTTTTATTTTTTACATTTACTGTTGTTTCAGACACAGACAAAGTGGGCAATGGTGGTCTTGGTGGCCAATGGTGGTATATATATATATATATATATATATACCACCATTGGTATATATATATATATATATATATATATATATATATACACATGCACGAGCGCACACACATTTTTAGTTGTTTGTATTGAATCTAACAAAGATCCTTTTCTCTTTGATGTAATTAAGCTCCTGAGGGTTGATCCGGGCATCAGAGTTCAGTATTATTATTATTTTTTCCCTTCTTACTTTGCCGAGCATCGTGGGGAGTATCAAAAGACTTCACATGTCAGGCACTCTTTTATGCTTCACGGCACCTCACTCTCTCCTCCGCTGGAAGAACAAGACGGGCGGCAAAACAAACGTGCACGCACACATACACACACCTGTCCCCCTCTGGTCTAATAATCCTGCTTATCTCGACCCTGGGATCCCCAAGGTCCTTTTTTATAACAATACCCACCTGTAGCCTGGGTGTGTGTGTGTGTGTGTGTGTGTGTGTGCATGGGGGTTATCATGCATTTATTCCTGGTTTTACAGTGTAGTTATTTATTTCGGTCTGAAATAAGCAACCTGTGTGGACTCATGGCATGCCAGTGCACACCTACTTTGAGAGCTCTGCCTACTGTTCACATTCCACCAATGCCGGCTGACTGGTAATTTTCTCCTCCGGCGGAAAATTATCACCTTCGCCGTTGGCGGTTGGTGGTTGGGAAAGGGGGCGGGGCTTTTGGGAGGTGCCATATTCTTGTTTAGAACCGATGGAGATGAAGCCCGGATCTGTTTCAGCCCTCTCTTTAAAGCTTGCACGCACACACACACACACACAGCAGATGGACTGGGGTCAAATACATGTGTGAGGGAAAGTAAGGCCTGCTGCTATGACAGGCCATTGTACTGGTTTAAGTGGAAACCAAGTTCAGGGAAGGGATGAGGCTTGAGGCAGTTTCAAAGCACAGAGAATAAGGCAGAGAGACTTACCGAGGGCAGTGATATACCATTCACTGCTAGCGTTTAAAGTCCCCCCACCCCCAAGCACAGCTGACAGACGCTCAATAATTCTGCATGTTCAAAGTATAATCTTCAACCTCTAGGTAGTGCTGTTCCCGGCCCAGACACAAAACCTCCACGACGAGGAGAGAGGAATAAAGGAGGCGGTTGAGTAAAGACAGTTTGTCTCAGTCTGCTGAAACAATAAGCTCTATTTATTGGCCATTTGAAAACGGGGGCTGAGACACGGAGGGTTTTTATCTCCCTGGCATATTAAACTGTCACAGTGCTTAACTCTAAATTAAGGTGACACGCCACTGACTTGGGCATGTCACTATCGGCGCGCCAGCGACCTGCTAATAGAAGTACAATACGAAACGTGCGCTGTAAAGTGAAACCTCTACTGTCAGATTACGCCGGCGACATTTTCAACTTTTCTTCCGTTAACGTGACACTCGGAACAAATGCAATTTGGGTCGCCGCGTCTGGCTGGGGGCAATTCAAAGGATTGTGAGTGGTATTGTCATAAGGTGTCTTTGCTTAAAGGGGGTGACATTTTGTGTAATACTGAGTTGTACTGAGCACTGTGAGTGCATGTGTGACAGGATTTAGGTTTAGGGGAATGGCTATAACTACTGTATATAATACATGGTTTGGGTTTGAAGGTATACTTGATTTCTGTCCAATATCTTTTGTTGTTGACAATAGAACTTTATGGTTTGAGTGCATTATGGTTTGCACCTCCTCACCACTGGACTTGATTGGACATATTGGGTTAATTAGCCACTGCAACACAATAGAGGACTTTCATTTAAGATCAAGATTGATGGAAATGAATCTGTTTACTATTTATATACTCCTCTGGTTTTACTAACTAACGCCAGAGCAGTTTATTTGTTTCATAGCAACCAGTAACGTTTATCATGTCATGCTTTATGAGGACTACAGCCTCGGTCGAAACAGATCTTTGACCAAGGCCCATCCTATTACTGGCTTTTACGGCTTCTGTTTTGTCCCCTAAACTGGCTTGTGTTGACCTGCGCCATGCACATTCTCCACTAAATTGTAATTATGAATGGTTACGATTTGTGTACTTTCATTAAAACCTGCTTCAGAATCACTGCACTGAGGGTGCACAACTGTGTAGTGCACAATAATTCAAGGTAAAGTCAGCTATTGCAAGCTAATTGTAATGTGTGTAATATCTCCTCGCATTTCACTATCTTTTCACTAGCTTTCCGTTCTCTGTGCGTGTTGAAAAATGAATCATACTTCAACACAGCCCTGGCTCTGTAAATAGGAACATAAAGAAAGTGGCAAACACTGCTCACAACAACAAAACTGTAGCACTGCACTTTGCTTCACAGTGTGTTTCAGTGTGTGGGGCGGCACTGCGGAGGGCACTGAGGAATATTGTTTTGATTTGAGCTCGAATTTAGCGAGCGTTCTCAAGAATGACTGACCCTGCCTTTAACTAAGCGAGGCCTGGGACATTGTAGGCCACTGACCAGTTACACACACATGCTCGCACACGCACACAAACACCTGGCAGCCACTCAAATATACAATGAAATGTTCGCATGCTCACAAAGGAATTGGCACGTACACATACATGCCCACTAGAAACCAGTAAGTTACTTTTTCTTTTACATAGGCCACAAATGCTTGCACACACACATACACACACATACACACACTCACACACACACACACACTGAGGACCACACAACCCTAAGGACAATACAATAAATCAGCAAGTGCTTTCTTACTTAAACAATCAGGAGGAAAGATTACAAGGAGTCCAGTTTACCCAGCAAGAGTGCTGCCTAAACCTTTCTATTTATATAAATAAACAGATGTTTCTCTGAAGGGTCAAGCAATACATCTTTATTTAGCATGCTAAATATCCTTATGCAAATAGATGTGAAAATTTGCGTATAGCCTTTGTACTTCCTGTCAGTGCTTTCTTTCTTCAAACCCTGGTTCAATAAATGGATTAAGTCGTATACTGTATCTAAATAATTCCAATTCATACCTGAGCACATGCATGTAAAACCCTGCATTAGCTTTCTTCTTAGCGCCTGAGCTAATTAGCCAAGGCAGAAAAAGTGGGGGTGAATAAGAAAAATCCCCTAATTCTTGGATTATAATTTAAAATATTCTAAAATGCTAATCAGGGAATTGCAACCAACAAAGGGATAAGATGGTCATCCAATTAATGGCGTTTTCTCCCCGGTTTTGGGGGCACTGGTAGAGCTAGCAGACTTTATTTCATTTATTTTTATTTTTATACCTTTCTAAAGATGGAGCAGCATTCACAAACAAGATTCACTCACAACGAAGAGACGCCATCCCTGACTGTCTCACAAATATGTTAATTAGGGTCCAGATATTCACACACTTAATTAGCCGGGGCCTAGGTTGTTTCATTTTGATTGCTGTAACCGCAGAGAAAGCAGTAAAATGAAATGGGAGGAGGGGTGTGGGGGATATGGGGTGAGGGAGACAGTGGGTTTACTTTTCAATGGGAAATTTAAATATGGCCTCAAGGTGATGAGAAGGTATTGTTAGACACTGTACTCAAAAATGAACTACTTTTCCCTGTCGTTCTGCGGCGGGAGAGAGCAAATCCAGCGCGTCGGAGATTAGACTTGTCATTTTGCTGCCGAGCGTTTCCATTTAGAACGTGAAGTGATTGCGGCAATTGAAGTGGCGTTCATTACATTAACATATTAAATGTGGGGGAAATGAGGCCATCACTGTACCTGCCTACCACTACAGTGCGCCTGGTGTTACCGATGGGTTAGCATGGCTCTGCGCCTACTGCCCTTGTGTGGCTTTCAATGGCAATCTCTACAATAGGTGTCATTAGACGTGATATTAGACACAGTGAGGATGAACTCGTCACACAATGGATTGCAGACATTTGAGACACACTCCTTAGGTTAGCTTGTACCATTTCACAAACGTTTCCTAGGTCATTCTAAGTGTCAGTCGACACAATACATATTCAGTATTTATAATGGATATAGCCTACTGTGCGGAACAGGGTCACATTTTTGTACATGCAATAGTAGCTTGGGTTCAGTATGCATTAAAAAATAAAGTTAGCTGCATATTTACAGTTATACTTTAGGACAAAGGGCAATATCAAAATAGAAGAAACCCAATATATATACATGTATATATAGGACAAGCTTTTAATTGGTAACCAGCATTCAATTAGATCAATACTTAACCTTGAATGTTACAAACATTTATTAAATGGTCATATTTGCGTAACCATCATCCTAAAGGATATCTTATTTCTCATGTAAATCTCTCTTCTTCTTAAAAAACCAAAGCTGCTTGGCATTGGTAAAATTGATTTAGCTCTGCCCCCATTCTTTCTATATTGGTGTTTGTTTTGTGCCGTTTGGAATATAATTTCAGTCTCCTCTGGGCACATTTGGTGTGATAAAGTTAGTTAGTCAGATTTATTACAATTGTAAATGAAACAAAACCATCTTAGATTTTGTCTGCTGTAAAAAAATTACAAAATCCAAACTTAGTGTTGTGTTAAATATTTTGCTGCCTCAGTAGGAACAAATTCATATTCTGGTTTTGTAATAACTATCCATCTACTAATAAATATCCATCTAGCCATCCATCCGATTATCTGGAGTCGGGTCATGGGGGCAGTTGCTCCAGCAGGGGACCCCAAACTTCCCTTTCCAGAGCCACATTAGTAAACTCTGACTGGGGGATCACGAGGCATTCCCAGGCCAGTGTGGAGATATAATCTCTCCACCTAGTCCTGTGTCTTCCCCGAGGCCTCCTCCCAACTGGACTGCGCCTTCCTAGGAAGGTGCCCAGGGGGCACCTTTACCAGATGCCTGTACCAGCGGCTCTACTCCGAGTTCCTCACGGATAGCTGAGCTTCTCAGCCTATCTCTAAGGGAGACGCCCACCACCCTCCTAAGAAAAAACATTTCGGCCGCTAGTAGCCGTGATCTAGTTCTTTCGGTCATGACCCACCCTTCATGACCATATGCGAGGGTAGGAATGAAAATTGCTCGGTAGATCGAGAGCTTTGCCTTCCGGCTCAGCTCTCTTTTCGTCACAATGGTGCGGGAAAGCGATTGCAATACCGCTCCCGCTGCTCCAATTCTCCGGCCAATCTCCCGCTCCAATGTCCCCTGATAATTTAGAAATGCAATCCTACTGCAGTTTTAGTAAGTAGGCCTGCTGATTGAATTCAATAATTATAGTTTTGACCACTTTGTGCCATACAGTGTGGGCAGATTATTTAAACTACCTGTATTTAAGACGCAGCGGTTCCAACCCTACACCACAGCTTTTGGTTTGTCCTCCTTCAGCACGTAGCTCGAGCTAATTCTGCGTATGTACGATGTTCTAATTCACTTCAGGCCGCAGATGGCCCTATGGCAAACCTTCCCAGAGTTTTAGGAGAAATTTGACTTCAGTCCAAAACAATCCCCTGGCCTCTGAGAATATGTAAAACATTTCGTATTTATTATTTTATATATTTTATATATTATATTATATTATATATTATATATTTATATAAAATTGGGAGGTGTTCCAGGCACGTCCAGCTGGGAGGAGGCCTCGGGGAAGACCCAGGACTAGGTGGAGAGATTATATCT
>JAODTR010000012.1:462641-477118 GCA_025399935.1 Amblyopsis rosae | reverse complement strand
TGTGTATATTTTTAAACCTGCGACAAGATAATCACATCTGGAAACAGGAATACTTCAACCGTTTAACTTTCATCGCAGGCTGCTAGATGAGATGGGGTCTTTTTGTGAAGGCTTACGACCCCCCTTCCCCCCGACAACCCTTGATCACTGTAGCCTGTACGACAAACCTGCTGGAGAACCCTTGATGACAATGACACATTGTCATGCCTTAGAGGAAATAATATGAATGGGAAGTTGAGGCAGACATACGGGCAAACCTACAGCACAAGAGTGAAGGGAAGAAGTCTTAAAAATACTTTTTTTTTCTTTTGACGACTGTGAGCAGGGCCTTTGCGTAGGGAACACGGGGAGCCTCTTAAGCAGCGTATGTCAATCCCAGAGGCCTTACGGCACTCCTCTGTGTATACCGATAATGATTTGACAATCCTCTGTGCCGCTATTTAAATTGGACCGGCATCTGAGTCTCCTTGCGGATTTCATGGGATAAAGTAGAATTTTTTTTTCCGCGGCTTCCCAAAAGCCAAAAAAAAGGAAAGTGGAACAAGGTGAACACGGGACGGGTGAAATTTCCGAGCGTACTTAGCGGGGAAGAGGATGCATGATTCTGGGGCGTGCGAGACGGGATGCCGCTCTGACAGGCTGACATCAAAACGAATTGGAAAAGAGTGATTTGATGGTGTGTGTGAGTGTGGAGGGTCACATACACTGTCCCTCGCTATCTCCATCATGTGTCTGTGATCATTAATGGTTTAACATCTGAAGCGTTGCTATTATATCAGCATGGAAAGTTATTAAACACCCCCCCCCACACACGGACACACACTCATCTGTCTCTACCCCCCTGCCCCCCCTCCCTCTTTAAGGATGGCACGCTGATAGCGGAGGAATCAATGGAGGCCCGAGAGCAGTGGGGTCTGGCATGCCTGACACGCAACAGAGGAAGGTAAATTATTGGAACTTTAATTACTTTGATCCGTCATGCATTGTAGCGTCTCGTCGGGAAGGGAAGTGGGGGGAGAGTCGATGCGTTGACGGCGGTGAACAAAGGGGCAGCGCCGGCGCCATAACGTCTTCACTCCCTCTCCGACCTAGCGCCGGATTAAACAGCACGCGCCGGATCTGACCACGGAACCACGCCCCCCTCCTTCCTTTCCCCAACACGCACACACTGATGTAGAGACTCATTTTGAAAGCTCTGTTTACCCGACTCATTACAGAATTCAGGGATTGAATAGCAGGTCTATTATGAGCCTTTGCAAGCGCGGCTTTACAAATAAACACAATGCGCGCCGCTATCGGCCCCATCGCATTGTATGACCGCAATGTATCGCGCTGCCATTTTATCACCATTAATACAAGTCTGCGTATTCAGCTAAATTAAGAAGCATTTTCTTCCTCAATAAAAGTTTTTTTTTGTGTGTGTGTGTGGCCTGAGACACAACAATAATGAAATACTCCCCAAAGTAAAGAGTGAGAAATCCCTATTCTCATCAATGGGTGTACACAATTACACATCTTTCATGAATATTCTGGCACTTAGCATTTTATGGGAAATTGCAGGATTGTTCTTGGAGCTGATAAATAGTCGGCATTTGTGGTAATTTATTAACAAGCATTAATCTCCTATCGCGGCCTAAAGAAGGGATGAAAAAAAGGTAATTGATATCTAGAAATGGGGCAGAGCACGCCCACCTGCCCATCCACCACCCAAGTAAAGTTAAGCACATATAATTAAATGCAATCATCTGCATTATTAATTATTTTGGAACCACAAGTTGTGAACCTACAGTATAAATTAAGTCTATAAATAAGTCTTTGTTGGAATTCTTCACCACACCATGTGTGCTACAGTACATATGGCAATCTCAGTGAACGGACAAAATAGTTTGTAAGTGCCAAGGGGTTTCCACTGAAAGGGACCTGTCAGCTGCCGACAATAGTGGAACAAAGCTTTTGACTAAAGTTTATAATTCATTAGCCGATTGGAGGTTAACCGAAGCATCAATGCATTCATATGGTACTAGCTGTGGTTTTTTGTCTCTGATTGTGACTAGCGATGTTATTTATTCAGATACACAGCTAAGAGTTTGACTGACTTATCACGTGTGATCACGACACAATGCTAAAGACGCGGCCGCTTCAAAAGTGTTTTGATAAAGCCCCGATCACACAGGGATGAGCTGCCTAGGCCAACGGTCACAATGACGAACTGCGCAACTCCCCACCTTGCGCTGAAAAGTAGAGAATATTTAAACTTTTATGCATGTCAAAAAAACGCAAAAAAAAAAACCGCTAAGCACAGCGCCATTTAAAAGTCTATGCCAGTCGCACCATACCATAGGAAAACAATGGTTTTGCTAGTGACGCGTTTCTAGCGACGCGTCTCGTGTGATCGGGCCCTTATACACATTCACACGGTCTCCAACCCTGCTTGTTAAAACCAAGACCTTACTGGTTCCCAGGAGAAGTTTCAATCCAGACCATCAAAGCGCTGTGAAGTGAATGCTTGCTCCTTGAGTAGAACTTCAAATGTTAAGACCCTCAGAAAAAGAAGGGCGAAAAGAAGGGAAGAAAATCATACTTCTCTCTTAATTTGTATTGATGGCCTGGAAAGAAACCAGCATGCTTTGCAGTTCTGTAAGGGAGAAGATGTTTAAGTGGAGATTAATTCAAATTTCTGCTTGCTCAGTACTTGTAAAACTAAAGCAATTTATATTCCTTCTCTTAACGATGCCCCTTTTTTCTGATTGCGGTAATGTAATCTAATTGTAATTATGATACTATCTGAATCACACAGACCTTAACATGATTGGAGCTACTCGTTGCATTAAAAACTAATTTTTGAATAATGATGAAAGGAGCGGTGGAAAATGTGGGAAGTATTACATTTTTTTTTTCTCTTTATCTCTGTTTTAAGGGGGGAGAGGGTATTTTACAAGCCCCCTCCTTCTCCAAACCCCCTTCTCCATGCTCACTTGCCTACAGTCAGAGCTGTAGACGATAGGGAGGTGGTACAACCAAGGAGTTAGTTGTGGTTGTGTGCGCGTGTGTGTGTGTGTGGGAGGGGGGTGGTTAGAGAGAGGGGGTGCATGGACCACCCCAATTACACGTATCGGGCTCATCAGTGGCTGCAGGATAGTGCACGGCTACGGCAGAGATCACCGTTGCCCCCATCGGGCATTGCTTATCGCGCACACGTGCCCCCTCCTTAGCCCCTCGAGGCCCCCCCTGCTGCACTGGAGAACAGAGAAGGACTTTGCCTCTTCAAGATAAGGCCACTTTTAAAGTGGCGCTACTTGTAGTAGAAGTTGTTAACAGTGGCATTGGCTGCTGCCATATTTGGAGTGACACCTCAGATTGCCACATTTAAGGAGATGTACTAAAGGGACTAAGTAGCCTAAAGAACTAAAACAATTGTGGGGTAACAAGCAACACCCCCTTATTTTAGGTTGTTGTAAGGTTGTGTTTGTGTGCTTTCGTCTGTTTATCGGATCTACTTTTGAAATGGTGCCACTATGGCGAGTGCCACATAGATCGGCTGAATACTTGATTTGCTTTTTGACCACGCTCTACGGCAACTGTGTTAGCTTCAATTTAGCATTAGCAGAGAGGTTCTGCTGATGGTAGCACCTCAGCCCTGTGTCCAGGCTAAAGGGATAAAGTAGGCATGGTACCTGTAATGCACACTGCTCCCAGGCTAAGGATTATATTTCCCAGAATGTGACTGCGTAATCATATTAGTTGGACCACAACCCCATTGGTACTGACCTCTTCTGTGTCCTTAAAATGCCTTCTACACAGTTGACATGCAAAGAGGAGGACATGGACGGTAAGGGTGAGATAACTCCACAGTTGCCACGGTACTGAAGGTAAAGCACATGGATGAAATAGGTTGGTGGTAGGGACACGGCCAGCCCACTGCTACTGCTAGCAGATAATGGGCATCAAACCTGTGTAGTGGAGAGGAGAAACACTTGGTGGAGGAATCTGAGACCAACTGACTTTCTGACTGTTTGAAAAGAGAAAATGACGAGTAGAATTTAAGTGGAGTGTATGTTATATACCATACATTAAAATATACATTATTTAAACTTGGAAAACATATTACCAGCTTTTTTCCTCGACTTCTGAATTAAAAATAAATAAATAAAAACGATACATTTTAATATTATATTTATTGTGTTTAAATACTATAACAACTAAATTCCTAATACATTTCACAGCATCACAGCAGTGTATAGAGTCCCATGCGTCCCCAGGTATAACCAGTAATACCAACACTTATGATACAGTCAGGGAGACCCTCTGCTAACCACCCCTAATATAGCTGTAGGGTTCATGTTTGTGATTTTAAGCTGCTGACCCCCTACTGACATTCCTCCCACTCCCCCCACTGCAATCCTCATTTCTCCAGCCCTCCAACTCAGGAAATCCATCTGTGCGTATATTTTCTTTAACTCTCTCTTGATTCGTTCATGCACGGCAAACATCGCCCCAGCTATTCCCGTCTCCCATCGGCCTTCCTGTTGCCACCTGGGTGCTTTAGTGGCTCCAAGGCGAAGATGTGGGGGATTCAGTCTGCGTGTGGTTGTCTGTGTGTGTCTGTTTGTCTGTATGCTCAGGGCATGTGTCATATTTCCATCGAATGAAAGACAGAAAGAGAAATTGTTGAATCAAGAAAAATAACCCATAACAAAGGGTTGTGCTTGTGCATGTCTCTGTGTGTGTGTGTGTGTGTGTGTGTGTGTGTTGCCAAATATGTTACTTTATACTCTGAAGGAACATGGATCATATATACCAGGGTGAGCTTTTACAGCAGTGTCCCATCTAAAGCCTTTAAAGTGTCACCACACATCTTCCCTCCTCCCCCGATGATAATATAGGTGCATCTAATTCCCTTGTGATAACAAATCGAGTCTCAGTGTATTCTCTAAGTACCTGGGCCGGGGCGATAGCGTCCGTGGTCACGGGAGACCTTTGGTCTTGATGAGACTGAATTATCAAGTTCTGTCTCCATTAGGTCTCAAGAGTGCTCCTTTTCTGTATATTAAAGGCTCACTGATTGGACTCTGTGCACCCTGCAGCTGTTACCAGCTGTCACATTGGGGGGGGGGGGGGCTCCCTCTGCTACTCTAGCTTCTCATGTGCAAATAGTCGCACGTGTCTTAATGGTCGCACATGCGGACGCAGGCACACATGGACCCTCCATATATTCTGCTTCTTATAAACCCTCAGTGAACGGACGGTTGCAACAATAAACAGACATTTTATTTGCAATGTTCTGTCCGATAATAAGAACCGTGTTGATCAAAGACAGTGTATTGAAACTTCATATAGCGTTTTTAAGTTAAAATGCACCAAACGTTAAACATTCACAAAAGGAAGAACACGTGCAATAATTGTTTGGTTTCTTCATTGAGGAGATGTGTCATGAAAATACAATTAAAGGCGAGTTTCCCTGCCCTTGAGTCACTAGAGCAGTCAGGAAGCCAAGCACTGCAGTAGGTGTGGCCATGCATAAAGAGGGGAGACAAAGAGAAAAGTTAAAACAACAAAAAGAAAGCAACGGTCTCTCAGAAACACCCCCCCTTCCCCAATCACAAACCCTTCCCCACATGTCAGAAACCTTTGGCCCCCTCTGGCTCCTGAAGGCACAGGGAAGTTTCCCTATAGCTGCCTCGTGATTGGCTGATGGCTTCTGCTGGCTGTCAATCCTCTTTTCCTAAGGGGACCGGTGAGATCTCCAGGAAAAGGAAAGGGAACAGGGATTTGGGGAAGGGGTGGGGGGGTATAGAGAGAGAGAAAAAAATCAATTTTAAGCTCACATGCCCCACTGGGTGCCAAAGGTACTCGGGGGATTTTGAAGGATGCCCGAGTTGACAGGATTTGACTTCCAGAGGTAGAGAGGTGACAAACTCTATCACTGGAGGAGGGCAGCGTGGGGGCCTGCGAGGGCTAACCTGTTCTCAGGGATGGCTGACCTGCTGTTGTATTGAACCTATCTATCTGTCTAGCTCAGGCCTGCAAGGTACCACTGGGGAATTGGAGTGAGAGGGGAGGGGGTGTATAAAAGTTCTTACTAAAAAAGCGACGGATGAAGGAGGGGGAAAAAATGAAAAAAAGAAGGTAAAAAAAAGTGGCAGAATTCAGCTGTGTAAATGATGAATTACTTTTCATCAAGTGAGGGGAAACATAGTCCGGAACAATCTAGAAAACGGAGCTGGGAGACTCTGACCTCGTGCTTCAGAGCAGCCAATATCTTCATTCAAGAAGACAACCATGAAATTACACAGAAAATGGGATTGTCATGAACAGGCCCTTGAAAATCTCGGTGTACAGTCATTATGGCATGGGGAAAAAAAGCCTTCATCCACGCGTCATACCCCGTAAGAGAGAGGAACTGGTGTCTACGTCCACAGGGAGGGCTGTTAGAAATGAGAGGGCTTAGTTTAATGAAAAGTATGATTTGCTGTTTTCTCCGGTTCTCATGCAGTGCCACGCATATTGAAAACCCACTGCATATTATCCTGCGCATGAGCCCTGTGTTGTATTCACGTATACTTTAACGAAGGTTGACGAGGTGATGCAATTACGCCGGCATGGCTGTTTCTTTCAACGGCTCTGAAGTACGGTTTCGCGACCATAGGCACATCTTGCTTCCCGAATGGCAACCCTAACCCATCATGCCTAATGAGCATTCAAATAATAATTAGGAAAACGAGAAAAAGTAAAAACGAGCAAAGAATTCAAATTACTTATTTGTTATTGGTTATTGGTCAAAAAATTGCTAATTGATAGCTAGCAACGACAAATAGGATGTTTTCAGACATTGCGTCAACTACAGTATTGCTAATATATACAATAATAAGCATGTATTATTATTTTATTCATAATAAGCATGTATTATTATCAAATATTTTTAATTTAATTGTATAATTTTTCTATAATGTATGTTTCTGCCTTTAATAAAAGTCCAAAACTGTATTATATATCTTAACCATATGTTTTATATTAAAGATCTTTATATTTTCCTGTGTACAATGTAAGATGTCCTTGAGTGTTGTGTTTGTTAGTGTTTGTTCCTGACAAACACTATTATTATTTATTAATTATATTTATATTGATTTATTAAGAGTGGAAGATCATTTAAGTTCGTAAGCCCCTAATTTATCAAAGGTGAGCAGGTATGTATTTAAGTACATCTCACTTAGATTTGCAGCTAATTTAGAGACCTGTGATACCGTAAGGTTTGTTAATCATGTACAGTATTACAGAGTGCACACATTTCAAAGATGAAAGGTCATGCTGCAAATACTCACTATCTAACCTAACTTTATATATATATATATACATATATATATATATACACACACACAGTATATACGGTATATCACACAAAAGTGGCTAAAATGTATATGTTAAGTAATTCAATTTTGATTAAAGCCTTACAGTATTCTTGGACATATTCGTAGCACACAGCACTTAGAAACAGTAGATTTGAAAATTGACCAAGAAGCAGCAACATACTTATTAATAACCTTGCAGGTATATTCATTCACATTATCATGAACAAGATATTTTTTATTGGTTATTAGAAAAATGAAAATCATGTTTACTGTGCAACTGAAAAAGGGAAGCACAAAAAGATAGATTTCTGCTTTATGTTCCATCAGGACAGATCTCGAAACACAGCATTAACAAGTTGTAGAGAGATGGAGAGAGGGGAAAAATACATCTGTGGCAGAGGCACAAATGTGTCCACGGAAAGTATTTTGAAGGATCTGTAATTTTCAAAGTGCTCTGCATTTAAATGTTCCTTTTATTCCTGAACAGCCTTAAGACACTTTTCAAACTGCCCAATTCACATAATTAAATAGGGCCGACATGATGACTCTCTTTCTCCCTCTCTCTGTCTCTGAGCCACACCAGCCATTAGGTCATTCAGAATGGCTACTGTTCGCGCTTGTCATTAATTTGCTTCTTCAAAGCAGAGAAAGCATGTAACACCGCCGGCAGATGAAACAAAAGTTGCACGTATCTCAAAAATCCCCCTCAATTCAGCCACAAACTTTTCTACTCTAATCGCAGACCCACTTTTTCTAGCTGTCATTTTCAAAGGACCACTGGTGTCGCTCCGGTTTAAGCCGGCACATCGTAATGCCTCTAAACCCTGGTTCTCTACTACAGTGGATGGGCTGTGTGGTATGTCAAACCCGTCTTTCTCAAAGCCTGCTGCACCTCTGAGGTTTGCTTTTGGCCCTTTTCCGTGTATTGCAAAAGCAGTCAAAGAGCTGGCATCTACATCAAAGGGGTGCACTTTAACAGCTCCCACCTTGGGCAAGGACTCGCTTTTTTTTTTTTTTTTGTGTTTCTTTAATCACGGCACGACGTCGGCAGCCAAAAGGTAAGTACGTGTGGAATGGGACATGTGTTTTCCATCTCTGTCACACGTGTGCTCCTCCTCAATAGGTCATTAACATTCCACCTTCTACAGGTCTTTTTATTTTATTTTGAGGGGGTGGTCGAATGGCGGGCCCTCTCAGAGGGCTAGTTGCCAAAACACTTGATGTCCATCTGAAACACATTTGGACTGATCAGGAGGCCTTTGTGACACAGTACACATACAGTATGCATAGTATATATTTATTCAGTAAAACTATAGTCTTTTTGGCACATGATTATTGTTCATTGTTGTAAAGAACTATTTGATGTGCCATCAAATACAGTATGTGTAAGTCAACACAAACTTTAATTCTAACTGATGTTGTTTAATAAGTTTAATAGATTGTCTACATTCTGGACATCTTGAATGAACCGTGTGGCAGTAACCCCTGATGGAGGAAATATGATCCATTTAAAAAATGCTGCATTTTCTTCAGAAACTACTAAACTACAATTCTGTAATTTTCCTGCGCCTCCATCTTGAAGTAAACAGCCTTTCTTTGCTGGCAGCCCTGACTGCCTGAAATGTCCCCTGCCACTGGCAGGAAAGCGGCGTAGAGACCTGCCGTGGGGGCTCTGAGCTTGGCAGAGGCCTGCCAGTTGTGTTGTTTGCTTTCTGCCCAATGTCCAAGAGATGTGTAGTCAGAGGTCTTTAACAAAACCAATCTTCTAATGCGACTTTTCTGGCATGGCTGTCACATTTGGGACTCTGTCTAAACAACTCCAGACAGCCCAAAAGCGCTTGATGGGGCGGGAGTCGCGTTTCATGGCCAATGCCTGTGATTTCCAAATGGCATTGATGGGATTATTACCACACTTTGGGGCCGCCGCGCTGACAGTGATACACGGGCGGTTGAACCTCTCGCACCACAGCGAAAACAGAGATTGGCATCTGCCATCCGCTTTTGATAGAACCCCATTCTCATCCGCGATATTTTGGACATGCTTTATATTAGATCTAAGAGAGGTGTAGAGGGCACTGAGACAAGTGTTCAGGCCTTTAGAATTTTCCAAATCTTTTCCACATGGGAGAATCTCATGTGTGCTTATGCTGTTTTTCCTGACAATTATTTGAAAGGCCTAATATTAGGGGCTCTATTCCAAAACACTACATGATCGTTATGGAAAAAAGATGGATTTCAGACTACTGACTATTACAGCATTGTCAGTCTACGTCAACCGGTGCTATACTTTACCCATAATCCCAACTATAATTTGTTTGGATATGTCATCCTCAGTATTAGCAGTATTCTGAGTAGGTGTCACTGTTTTGTAATGGCTAGGTCTCTCATTCTGGAACATTCTGGAACAAAACAACTCTGGTGCCCTTGAAAATGAGTCCTTTCCACTGGAGTTCATTATTTATAATGTTTCCGTTGTACTCATTTGGAAGCCATCCGCTATTCCGACATCCCAGGGAGTTTACCTCCAATATTTTGAGTCCTTGTACCTTGGCATGCATGTCCAAACATATGGCCGAACTAAGTGTCGATTATCGTCCAATCTCATACATCACAAACATATCTGATATATCTGGATATTCATCATTCACATTGCACAGTCTTCTATCCTTGCTGGTTGGGACAGATCCATCTACCTACAGTACAGTGTCAGTGATCCAGAAATATCAAATGCATTTTAGGCCTGTGCCAGCAGTTTGCCTTTTTTTGTCATTGAGTCTCAAACATTACATATTTGGTTCAAAACTGGTCACGTTTCACACAATTTACACTTAATTATTTTATCACTGAACGTACATTTTATGAATGTTTTTTCCAATGCTTGGGTATTTCATTGATATTATAGACATCTGTCTCTAATATTGATTTTGGTTGTTATTAATGGTTGGAGGGTAGGAGTGTTTTTTACAAATATATGATCACCTGATTTTATTTACATTTTTAAAAATCTTAAAAGATTCATCTTAATCTTAAAATAAATCTTATTTCAGATCTGACATTATTAGAATCAAACACCCTTCCCCCAACATTTAAAGAGCATTAAACAGTACAGTAGTGCTTCTTTGCAGTGCTATTCATATTTCTGCAAACATATTTGTACACTAGGTCTTCATGTCTTCAAATAGGGCTTCATAGGGCCAAACTGCTCTTGTGTGGCCAGTCTATTTCTAAATAGAACCTATAATTCAAAGGGCTTTCCATTGCATTCCTGCAATAGCGCCACATGTTAATTAAAATATATACTGCATAATCATATGTCATGTCACTGTGATCAAAACCCCAATGAGTGACATAGATGCTCCTATTATACGTACAGTTTATGCAAAGGTTGACATGAGGCAACAATTACTTATGCAGCTCTTCATTATTCATAATTATATGCACCTAATTTACACAGAACACTTTATATAAACATACATTTAATTAGCATGTTATGCTAAACCTAGTGGACTGCGTGCGCAACATGTACACAAATATGCGCTTGTTCACCCTCATATACGCCCACACGCACGCACGCACACACACATGTGTGTTTATTCATGGGCTGGAATTGCAAGCGATATTGCCCGGAGCGCAACAAGAATAGCTGTTATCTATTTGCATACACACATTATCTGCCACACTACGGATGCATGCATCTGATATGGAAATGAAATGTTTTACGTCGCAGCTAGTCACCTGACTGTCAGTGGTAGGTGGAAAAAAACAACAACAATATTCATAGATGTTAAATACTACAATCATAAACAATCATAAGGCCTGTGTGGGTCAATAGCTCCTAGACAAGTTATGAAACAAGGTCTGGTTTGCTTATATTCTATTTAACCACTATTTGTCCAATGACTACACATAAAGCTCAATAAAGTTAGGGTTTTTACCACTATCACAGACTTACAGTATAGTCACCAGTGTTATGTTTTAACACAAAATACGTATTAACTATGTATTAAGTATGTATTAAGTATGTAAATGCTTGTCTATGGAACACCCAGTGTCTCTTACAGAACCTCCCATCCACCTTTACTGCTGCATTGAGCGCGTAACAGCATTTATCAGCAGGCGTGCTTGCATGTGTGTGTGTGTGTGTGTGTGTGTGTGTGTGTGTGTGTGTGTGTGTACGTGTGTGTGCGCACAGGCGCGCTGGAGGGACGATACACTAATGAAAGCCTTAATGGCGGAATTAGTACGGAAATAACCCATCTAGCCGGGACTCCTGTGCGAGTCCATTAGCCTGCTTCGTAGCCTCACGCTGGGGGTCAACGTCAAGGCCTTCCTTCCTCCCTGCCAGGGCACGGGGGCTGCTAGCTTGGAGGGTCCTCTCGCCTAGGTAGCTTGATAGCATGTTTGTGTGTGTGTGTGTGTGTGAAGAGAGGAGGGGAGGGGCCCTCCATGGCCCCCTGACCTCTGGTTGTTTTTAGATAGCATCACTGGTTGTTGTGTGTGTGAGGGGGTAAATGAACAACTCTATTTGCGGATTTTCTTTTCTTTTTTCCTTTTTACGGAAACGTAGGAGCCACACTTGGATTTGACTGTGATTTTCTGTAGCTTCTGACGAAATGCCACTTAAAAAGGGCCGCCATGTTAAAAATAGGATTCCAATGGACTTTAAAAATGTGTTTACATGGGTAATGACGACCTTTGGACTTGTCGGTTAGTTTCCCATTTTGTCCCTAGTCATTAATGCTGTCCCCTCCATCTCAATCGATCTCGATTAAGCTCCGTCGCGGGCCTGACCTCGATTTTATTCAATTACGCTTCTATGAATGCATGTCTTGTTTGGCGATAATGCTGTTATTCTAAATCATGGAGAGCTTTAAGTGCTTTCTTTGGCTCTAAATTAGAATCACAATGTCAGCCCAAGCATCATGCCTAAGTGTTTAATCTTCTCTTCTTTATTTGACCCCAAACAAGCCCAAGTAGAGCATGTTTAAAAATCCACAGATAAAATCTAGATAGATTTCTGTTTCTCCTTTTAAGCATGAAAAGAGTAAATTGGTGGTTATTGTAATGTGAGCCTCTGAAGTGCATTATCTCTTTGACAGCATCCGGTGACTAGTATGTCTTTGTGTGTTTTTGACTGGTTGCCTATCAATGGTTTGTGTCTGCAAAAGAGCTTGATAGTAAAATATACAGTAGGATGCTGTTTGATTTGTGCATCCATTTATATTTCAGTTCCTAAGGCCTGTTTAGTTAAAACATCCAGATTGACACTTAAAAGCTTCCCGCAAGCCTCACGCTGCACATCCACCATGGTCACCATTTACAGTATGAACTGGTTTTGGAGATGGTATCATGCGGTGGACACTGGTACCAGCCAGATTAGCATTCAGCTGCTCTCCCTTGGTCTCACAGCCTGCCAACATTCCTGGCAGAGGTCCCCATGCAAATGGTTTGCCGTTACGTCAATATTATAATTTATCTGGCCTTTCCGAAGCAATGTCCAAAAAGAAAACGTCATGTCTCGTGTACAGCCGGCCATCTTGACAATGCAATTAGTAGCACATTTTGTCCAAATATACAATTCCAAATGAAATAATAAACATTAATAGGACAGATGGCAGACATTGTTACGCAGCAAAACCAGGGGGAGACAGATATTAACATGGCTTTTCCGTTTTTTAAAAGAGCTTCAGTTGTCTTGTTTTGTCGCTGCAGTGAGCAGCAGAGTAATAGATTTAGCATCGCCACGGCTTTTAGAAGACAAGACCAGAGGGGAGGCGACAAAAAAAGCAACATCATACAGATGGAAAAAAAAAGGCTGTCACCTTCACCTTGCGTACTTGTCATTCGCCAAGCGTTGGGTCATTAAATTCACATTAGACTGCTCCTAGGGACCTTTGGATGCTGTTAGTGTACCTAAAGCTGTGTGGCATTAACAAAAAAATAAGAAAAAGTGTCGCAACTTCCTCTTCTCTGGAATGAAACACACACACTCACACACACAAAAGCAGCTATAAGGCACTTTGCATTCTGACACAAGATCATTATGGTCTCACTTTTTATTAATCTATTTACTTTCTGGGGTCGATAATGGAGACCGAGGGCCTGGGTTGTGTCCATTTGTCCCTTCCCTGGAGGGACATGCTCTGGATGCGAGTCAAAGTTTCCCGTCCCCGCCCCTGCCACTGCCGCAGCATTACCTCCCTCCCTGGGCAGTGTTGCGTGAATAATTTAACGGCCGGGGGAGGGCGGCGACCACCGTTCCGAATGTCGTATCGCGTTAGCCGCTTCAAGGCGATAAAAGGTAGCTGTCATGGCACTTTGTCAGACGGGAGGTGTACCTTGTGTCACAGACTGGGGTGGGGTTGGGGGGGGGGGTCCATGAGACAATTTCTTGAGTTGCATGCCGTCTGTGATGTAGGCAGACAGACAGACAGACAGGGCCTGGGTGGTTTGGGGTGACCTTCGGCTGTTTGTGCGGCCACGTCTGACATTGGCCCACCCCATTTGCCCGCATATTATTGTTTATGAATAGACTCCGGCCTTTATAGGATGGTGTTGTGCGGACAGCTGCTGTGTTTGGCCAGAGACCAGCCCCCTAATAAATACAGTACAAGGGTACAGTGTGTGTGTGTGGGGGGGGTGTGGGCGCGGAGAACATTACCTGCAAGCAGCTGTGGTCTAAATCACAAAGTGTTCACTCCCCCAACAATAAACGTTCCGATGCGAATGTAGCCACGATCATTTGAGCTGGTTAGTGTGTTTTGATGGCAGTTGGTGGTGTCTCGTCAATATTTCTCTATTTATCAGGCTAATCATCTAAATACAATTGCAGTAGCAATATACCTACAATTACAAAAGGAACAGCGATGGCTATCACACCAGACCTGACCTGAAAGAATATGTTTGGGTGAGTTACGTTCACACGTCCTCTTTAGTGAATGTTGTGTACGATGGCATAGATCCCATGCAATCGCACGCTTTTCCTCATCTTGCTACAGTACAGCAATACGAGTTTTGTCACTGTTCTAACTTTAGTTGCTTCTTGTTCTTTTGTATACTCTCTTTCTCTCTCTCTCTCTCTCTCTCTCTCTCTCTCTCTCTCTCTCTCTCTCTCTCTCTCTCTCTCTCTCA
>JAODTR010000012.1:438545-449232 GCA_025399935.1 Amblyopsis rosae | reverse complement strand
TGATATTTTCATTACCTTTTTTATGTGTGGCATAAAGCTTAGATCTGAGTCTAATATTACCCCAAGACTGGTAACCTAGCTTTTTTTTTTTAAATTTAAGCAGAAATCTTTATCACATTTGTAATAAACATTTATTATCACACACTACAAACTTTGCACCCTGCAACAGCAGAAACACATTATTTTCAAACAAAATATATTTTCATTGTATACATATACTCACTTTTTGACTTTTTGTATATTGAAAAAATGTGTTTGAAGCGATATTTTTTACATTTTATAAATGAATATTGAGTAGGCTCAGCAATGTGTGTGCAGGCAGAGAGCATATGAGTGAAAACAAAAACAAAACAAAAATCTAATAGTACAGAAAGTTGTCCATTAAGTTTTCTCTGACCCTCTCTCTCTCTCTCTCACTGGAATGATCACTGGAAAAGAAAAAAGCACCAAGATTTGTAACAAGAGGGAACTTTGGAAAGGGGCTTGTCACATGATCCCTAAATGTTAAGGGAGCGATGTTGCCACGGCGATGAGAGACACCGACGTTTGTAAACAGCCAGAAGGGGTCGATGACGGAAGGGAGAACCCTGCATTGCATTGTGTTAACCCCCGAGTTGAAATGTAGCCGAATGTTGAAGCACTGTGGCATATTACTGCAGGGCCTCCTTGGGAAGCACAAGATGCTTTTAGCAGGGCCACGAGGCGCCGCTTTTGAACTCGATTATGATTCGTTACTGTTTTACAGTATGCATGTGTGATGCTTTGCCAGTGTCACCAAAAAGTGGCATCAGAAAAGCTACTCATTCATGTGCATGTACGTGTTTATTTTCTTATTAGGCCAAAGTGCTTGGGATTGTAATATACCTCCTTGCTTGTGTGTTTGCTTGTGTGTGTGTGTGTGTGTGTGTGTGTGTGTGTGTGTGTGTGTGTGTGTGTCTGGAATTGTGTGTGTATATGCTAATAGAGAGATCTTTTCTCTGCTTGACACAAATGGCGATGTTTAAAAGCAAATTAATGTGTCCTTAATTAGATTTTAATTGCATTACCTGATCTTAATAAACCCCCAGAGACAAGAGGGGGATAGCGCTTCAATTTTCACTTTGCTTCTATTATGTTTTTTATATATTTTTTTGTGCATCATTTACAGATGTGGCAATATCATTGTTGTCGCATGCATGCTTCACTCTCATGCATTTACAATGAAGAATGGACAGTCGTCTGCCCTCCGTTATTGTTATTTTATTTTGTGTCCCACTTTTCTGAGGGCTAAAATACAGGCTGTGTGAAAAGAAATTGTTGTGTGTGTTTGTGTGTGTGTGTGTGTGTGTGTGTGTGTGTGCACATAAGACAGTAGCTAGTGGTAGGGTTTGAGAAAGACTGCATTAGAACATGCTTGTGAAATAATGTGTGTGTGTGTGTGTGTAAGAGCGTGTGAGAGGGCTTCTTAGGCCTGTAGATGGCGCTGCTCCCTACATTTGTGTTTTACTCACACTGTACACAATGAGCCTATTGTCCCCTCTGCTCACTCTCTCTCTCTCTCTCTCTCTCTCTCTCTCTCTCTCTCTGTGTATCTCTCACACTCTCTCTCTCTGTATCTCACTCACACTATCTCTCTCTCTCTCTACTTACTCACAGCACATTTGGCATGTATGTAAATTTTCAATACTGTGAAACACTTGCCTTTCAGTTGTATTACTGCATGTGTGTGTGTGTGTGTGTCAGTCACTATTACAGACTCTTTAGGAGTGTCGGGGCACATAGAACAGTGATACTGTAGCATGTGGAAGAGGGGAAGGATATTAGGATAGATGGCGCGAGATGGCAAAGAGGTTAGGACAGGAGAGCTGATATGGATTAGATGTAAATTCTATCCCTGTGGGCAGATGTTACAAAGCAACCAAAAATAACCATATTTCTTAATTATAACATCATTTATAGGCACCATCAAAAATATGTTAAGGTACTTGGTTGTTTATAACCCCTGTATATACACTCACACTAGTGCTTTGAGTTACCTTAAGTTTGCCTTATTAAGCCTGCAAACAACATCCTCTCAAAAGATCCAATCATAAAGAAGATATCACTTATCCCGCCCAACAAGGTACAACAGAACTGACACACAGGTGAGTCAGGGTGAGATGTCAATCAAGCACCGGTCTGTTACAGTTTATGTCCAGAGAGTCTGGACATTATTAACTCAAAACACCTGTGTGGGGCTCTGAAGCATTGCTCCATAAGGAAGGCATGTTTACAACTGAAGCTACATAATTATACAGTATGCAAGAAAAGACGCATTCCTTCAATATACTTACACAACGATTTAAATAAGTCTTTGCCTAAAAGGCCTTGACAGAGTCAGCGATATTGACTTTCTGCCTGTTTCACTGACTTATTTGACTGTCTTTTAATACGTTAATGTGACAGTTATAGTATAGTTCCATTTCTCTGCGACCTAATGCTAATACTACGTGTCAGATTCTGAGTGAACGGCACACAGAGGAATGCATTCCAGGCACTGTTTTAATCAGAAGGCTTTAACATATAGGTAAAAAGGCAGTGGGAATCGGCGCTGTTCTCCCCGACACTCAAACGGTGTGTGAAATAGAGCCACAGTGGGTCACGAGCCATCCCCACATCTGATAGGATAATCAATCTTCCCTTATGGCAAGCTCGCACAAGGAATTATTCACACACTAAACATGTACGTCTCGGTTGGCACACGCCTACCTCGGTTAAAATAGTCCAAGCACGGTCCTTCTGTGGATGCATTTAAACCACAGTGTAGAACGGCATGAATCGATTGCTCTTATCTGTGCGCTTATCTTGTGATGACAACCTTAAACACACACACACACACACACACACACTATCTATCTACCTTTTTGTCAGGCCCAGATTTATTTCATGTAGAACACTTCGGGTAGGGGAGATTAACGGTATCTAGTTATACGCCTGTGATAAACTCTTATCTCTCAGGCATTCAAAAAGCACTATGGTTGAAGGCTGACCTGTTCTAATTCCTTCCTCGCTCTGTACCTCAGCGATCTAATCATTTAACCATGTATAATCTGGGCCCTCTGTAATTTGTTAAATCCTCTTCCAGTGGCTATGCTCCTAACGGCGGTTAAGGTAAGCGACTTGCACGATCTCCTGACGCACATTTTTAAGACTTACCGGAAGTTTATGCGCGTAAAACAGGCAGACATGAGGCCCCGTGTTTCACAGTGAGTGGACTAATAGGAGGAGATTTACATTTCTCTTTTTTTGTCTCTCAACACGGGGGTGATTATTATTATACAAACACTCGCTGGATCATCATTGGTTTAGGTGTGTCACATGAACATTACCCTAAGAAATACACATTATTATAGATTGTTATGCACATCTTTCTTTTTAAAGGATTTTTTTTTTTTTAAGGGCACAGGGTGTATACATGATGCGTGTAGTGCATACATCCCCAGGAATATTTATATATTCATTCACTTGTGTGTGTGCGCATGCACGCATGTACAGTATATCTGTGACTATGTAGCATATGTGCATATGTGTGTGTTACAGATGTGTGTGTGTGTGTGTGTGTGAGTATAGCAGGTACACTTTAGCATGTCTCAGTTGCCCTTGCCGGCTGTGCGGAGGTTTACACAGCGTAAACGCATCGCTTCCTTACTGGCCGGACGGGACGTAAACAGAGCTCCGTAGAGTCCCGTAGGGAGACGAGGCCATCAGGTCTGGGCCCCGCGGCATCCTGGGTGGCACAGCTATAATGTGGCCTGGAGATTACCTCCGTTGACAGTTTGTATCCATTTGTTTTACAGGGCGGCCATAATGCAGAGTGCTCACATCCTCTCGCGGTCTCTTAAAAGGACATATTTTATACCCAGCCATAGGTTCTCACCTGGGAGAGCTGTGTCGTAACCTTTGTTTGCTGGGTAGAGAGAGAGAGAGAGAGACAGAGAGAGAGACCACTATTAATAGTTTAATCTATAGAGTAATATACAGTAGGTAAATTATAATATACACTCTCTTTTCCAATGGGGATGTGTTTTTAGAAACACTGCACTATGTAGGTAATGGAACCCCTCTCTCTGTATAATATATTCTGCATCGGGCTTAATGTTAAATATTTTCCTTTAACTAATTCTCAGAGAGAGAGAAATCTTGTATTTTAGTGTGGGCAGCAGATAATGCATGTAACCTCATTCCACATGTGACGCCGGGTGACAAATACACAGTTTGGGGCAAATTTCCATTTCATGTTTGACTACACCGCACATCTCAAATTAAGAGCGGAGCGTTATCATCGACAAGGAAATGCGCTGCGTTAATATTCCCGCTTCACAGTTGCCAAAGAATTAGTTCAGATCTATGCATATATTAGCGTTGGCACAGTTTAAACGAGCTTTACCTCAGGGCCATCATCATCATACGCCCCTGGTTTAATTCACTGTTGGTGTTGATGTCTGTATATGGCTGCGTTTGTGTTGTTAATGCTAAACATCAGCACCTGAAGATCTTTACACACAGTGTCCCAAGAGACATGCTGTAGAGAATACGGTTTCAAAGCACAATGTAATAAATCAAGGTTTGACTGTGCTATATCACTGAAATATAAAGACATGACAAAGGTACATATAATGACTTCAGCATTTTTGTTTCTCCTGAGGACACACATTAATACTATTGGGTTTGAGTATGAATTCAACAAAAAACAAATTGTATAACAAAGTCACAAAATCACAATGTTAAAGTTAAAACCGTACAATAAAGTAAAACAGTACTACTTAGTCTTTGTTAATCTGCTTTGTAATGCTACAGGGTATAGCGTTAATATTTCTGTGCTATAGTTTTCCACAATTAATGTCAATGGTTGTCCAAATATTGAAATCCATCGTATTATTTTGGCTAGCACCTTTTTGACATCACACATACAGTATGACATACATCTAGTAATTCCAACTTCACAGGGATGTTGCCTTTCTCGTGTTAGGTCACTGTGGATGGATGTGACCATTGTCCTGACAATTTGTTTATGTTCCACTAATTGTAGCCACCTTAGAGTACTAAGAGTACTAGCTATATCTAAATCACACTCAACCTATCTGTTCCTGTTTAAGTTTGGCAGTTGGTCACCTAACAGTGGTTTGCGATGATGTGCTGCCCCGTGTTCAATGCCAGGGGAAGTGCCCTCTCTAGGGGTGTCACGTGACTTTCCCTTCCTGTCCCTATTGTGTTCGCTTCTTGGCTCCGACTCGAGAAAGCTCGATAGGTCTGAACCTCTGTTTCCCCTACTGTCTTCTGACTATTGTTGAGCTAGCAAGACTAAAGTTAGCCTTTATTAGGGGTAGAATACGGGGGCTTGTCAAGGCCTCACCGTTCCTGACGGTAACCGGACGAGACATCTGCGAGCTTTCTGCGTTTATCCTTGAGTTAGAATATATATTTTCGGTTTCCTTTTAATAAGGGAGTGGGTCATCCACTTAACTCTATCAGAGAACAACATTGGCACAGTGTCAACCCTTAGCCCAAGGTCAGCAGGTTTCCCTTATGCTGACCACTTGAATTGTGTTTGGAAAGCAACCTTGTTTTTGGCACCACTTGTATCCATCCGTTGGCCAGGAAAAGTTGCCTTTCACAACTTAGTTTGACATTCTGTTGCATACCTTTTAACAGTATGGTAGTGTTTCTCACGTATAATCAAAAACACATAAGATGAAATCAACTTAACTTAATATTCGAGACACAAACTATAACTAATGGGGTGTCCTAGCAGGCCTGTCTTTTTACACGTTCTTCTGACTAGAGCTGTTATGTGACTCTAGAAGTGTACTCCCAAGTGCATCACCAGGCTAACCCATGGGTTTCTCAATAGAAAGGTGCATCCTGTGTGTGTGTGTGTGTGTGTGTGTGCGCGCGTGCGTGTGTGTGTGCGGCAGACGCAAGACAAAGACAACAACTTTGAAATGTAACTGCAGCTAGTAAATTCCAAGTTGAATTTCGAAGCACCGCTGTCAGAAAAGCAATTGAGAGAACGTATACATAAAACACTGTGCTCTGTAATATTAAATGAGCATGTGAAAAAGCTATGCCTGCCACGCTGACCTTCCTGTGGCTGTCAGGGAGCCCCCAACTGCTGTACGACACACCGCGACCGACACCGCGTCTGTCAGTAGCTTCTTTTAAGTCTGTTTTCCAGTATCTTTAAGGTTTTTTGACTTGTGTTTGAAAATACATTGCAATCACCATGCAGATTTTGTGGTAATGCCTACTGTACAAAAAGGAAAAAAAATCTTTGTCATATAACATATTTCATTATGCATACATTCAAACGCCTGTCAATCAGTCCAACTGCTACCTGCTGGGAATCTCCCAGAATCCCTTGGTGCCTGGGTGGAGAGACTGATTAGGCATTGACACCCGCTGGCGAAGGTGCGAGGGGCAACCACAGCGACAGAATGGGGTCTTATGAACTTCTAGGACATGGGTTTAGTCAAAGAGACTCTGCATATTTTCTGAATGAAAGGTTACAGAGGTAAATGTGTAAAACTTCCATTAGCTGTTTTTATCGCGGTGTTGTAAGTATATTAAAAAAAAGGTTTTGTGTGGGAGGGGTGGGGGTGTTTATCTAAAGAAAATTATGGAGGTGTCACTGCTGTGTTGTAGTGGGTGAGTGGGTGGGGTTAAATTGTCATGCAAATAACGCCGGCACAATTTTGTCCATGCCGTCGCCCTAATAGCTTCTTACAAATCATGTGCCATTACAAGGAGGTTTATTTAAACAAATTTAATATGTCTTTAATCAACCCTCGTACAGAAGCCTTTCCAAAGGTCACATGCCACATCAGCCCCCTCTCCTCTCCTGCCCCCCTCTCCAATCCCAGTATTAGCTCGGGGGGTGGGGGCTGTACTACTACGCGTGGGGCATGAGAATTATTCCACGCGCAAGCCATTTTGAGCTAATCTTTGTTTACATTTTTATCCAGTTATTACATTTTATTTAATCGCACGGCGGAATAAAGCGGGACACTTTAACCCCGATCTCATACGCTTTTTCTCTCTCTCTCTCTCTCATGCACACAGCACACACACATGCACACCTTAATTTGCTGATGGAGTCATCTCATGTTAGGAAAGACGGGAGTATCTAAGTCTATAGTGTGTGACAAGGCAGCCCCTTCATCTATTGTGCTGGTAAGAAAGACCCCCAGCATTTACACAGGGCTCACTGGTCAGACAGCACATATTCAATCAGTTTGTTAAAGTAAACTGTAGGTCTGGATTAGTGACCCTGACAGAAGGTACGCAAGGTATTTTGCTGACTGTAGCTCTGAATGTCACTGCACATAAGTTTAAAAGTTTTCACACATAGGTCTGTGCAATTAATCACATTTTAATTGCAACAATCATAAAAACATTTCATGTTGGCAAATTGACTCTTATTTTGCTTATAGATGAAGGTGATTTTTCTGGTTTTTCCACAGTAATTTTTTTTTAACAGTAGAACCGTCATGGGGTAAATTATACCCGTGGAGGTTTTTCAATTGTACATGACTCTGTTTTAATAATATATTGTCCCCCAGTCTCTGACTTTTCCTAGAATGGTGTTATGTTGCACTCCATATTGTTAAATATAGTAGATATATAGTTGATAGTAAAATAAATTCAGATTAAAATCTTGGCATTTATACCTATAATCGCCACACCGGGTCAAATGTACCCCAATTTTTGCCAGGATTCTTATTTATGTGCATCCGTTTTTTACACATTATATGTTGCTAGGTGATGGTACACACGTGTGTGATCGAAATCTACATCATTCATAACAGTAGATTCTCACAGGATCAGATGGCCACACACCACACACAATGCGTACCATTTGAAGAAACAGCTTTTATGTCTCTCTGATGTTGCAGTCAACACTGGCTTACTACACACCGTGTAGAGTACGGCGCATCCTCGGATGTGACACTTGTCACGGGTTCAATACGCTTCTATTATATATTATATATGTGAGGGTTGTATACTGGGGAAATAACAGTGAGAGATGGGAAGTTTCTGGTTCAAGCAATGGTTCAATACATTTCTCATCTGAACGCTGTTCTGATTTCGGGAGACCTTGCATTTCCTTTCTGCTTATGATGAGGAGACGATGCACGATGCGGGTACATCACGGACACATTTGCGATCATGTCGTGTCTGTGCATTTTATGCTACAGACACTACTGGCATGGATGAACAGCTGTTCCCAACTACAGCGAAGTGCAAGCTAGCATTAGCTTATGTTAGCCGACATGCCGAACAAGTGGGATCTTTGATCTTGGGATGCTTTCATGAATAGCCTATATTTGCATGTTCTTAAAGACGACCCTCTTTAGACCATAATTATAAAACTAGAGCACCAAACACAGACAATTAAACAAACTAATTTTAGAAGACAATCAATACAATGACACAGAATCTAGGCGTATGGGTACATTTGACCCGTTTGGCGGTTTTAGGCATACCGAGATTGGCGGCGGTTCTAGTGTTAAAGTGCAGTAACCCAATCATGTAAAATAATTGTGATTTCAATATTGACCATGTTTGTTCTCCATAATCGAGCAGCTCTAACACACATTGTTAATTAACACCAATATTTTCTTACTGTAACTCCAATGAAATGTGCAGACCTACTATAGTTGTTCTTGTAGTTGATAGTATAAATGCTAAATATGTCGTACTATCACTTTTGTTTGTCAGTGCCAAGTCAAAATATTTACCGCCAATGCAAGTTATTCCTTCACCAAACACTAGGGGCAGCAGGCCATACTTATTGAAACATTTGCCTAAAGTTGATTCAATTCCTTCAATCACCTGTTGTACCACAGTGTTCTGACTCATACTACTTGTATTATTCCTGCTGCATGCGTTATGGCACCAGAGTAAATGAACAAATCCATTTGTATATTTACACGGGGCAACCAGAGATGGAGATATTTCAATATTGGAGATTGGGAATATGCCATAATACCCTGTGTGTTGTCGTGGCAACACTTACACCCCCCCCCCCACCCCACTTTCGCAATGGTTTACAACAGGCAGCAGGCTCAAAGTTATGCTGTGTACGTACTGTATGCTACATGATCGTGAGCTTTTATCATGTCTCTTGGTCCCTTCTTAACGTGCAAATGCACAAATCCCTCATGTTTCCTTACTCAGGGGACATCATGAGCTTAATATGTTCCATTGCGTCCTAATTAATGCAACCGTCTGCATTGTATAGTGAAAATTAAAGGTAACCTTCTCGATCTGCGTTTGGAATTATCCTCTTCCTCACACACGCATGCACGCGCGCACACACACACACACACACACACACACACACTACGGCTGCCTACACTTGTTTGCAGGTTGTGTTGCGTTTCAAAAATAAACAACGAGTTGAGGTACAGTAAACATTTGGAGATCTGCCTTTAAGGTCTGTCATATAATTCTTATTTGTGGATAATAATAATATAAAAGTGTAAAGGTACATATATGTTATATCTTTGTTAAAGTCAGCAGCAATGAAATTACGACGTGGCCAAACCTCCAAATAATCCAATCTTCTGCGGTTGTTTTGGGGATGAAGTTATCCAAGGGACTTTGCAAGTCAACAAAACACAATGGTCTTGGCCGCACCAAGGCGCACAGTTAGGTTTTAGGTTAACCCTTTCCTCGCCTTTAATGCCTTTTTTTCTCGGGGTGGCATTTACACAAAATGAATTGCTTGCTTAGACACAGCTAACTAAATAAAAGACAGCGGGGGCTGATACTATGAAAAATGGATTTTCATTACTGTTTCATTGATTCTAGTAAATAAGGGCTGCAGGCCTGCACCGCAAAGGCTGCACAACTGTAATAATTTAATCTAAGGTGACACAGAACAAAATGTATGTGGACAAAAAAAAAAAAACTCATCCCTGAATATTAAACGAGGCCCCGAGACAAGAAAGGGCATGGGAGAAAAGAGTGTTTGCAGGCGCATTTAAATGTATGCAGATTACCGTCCAACCTATTAAAAAACAGAAATTAGGTATTCCTGTCATAAATCAAGTTTGCTGCCACGGATATGCCTGGTTATGTCGGTGTTTAACGGAAACCTGAAAAGGTTAAAGTACTCGGTGCATTAAATTGTACAAGGATAATTAATACTTTTCTCCTGGCTATTTATAAAATATGGAAAATAGAGTTGGCTGAACTGTGACAACATTCTCATTTGAGGAGGACAGTATAATGCAAACTAACAGGACACGCACACACACACACACACACACACACACACACACACACACAGAGACACAGACAAGATCTTACATGCAAACAAATGCACACACGTATGAATACACACTGTAGACAGAACACATAAGCTACATACACAGACACAGGGGCCAACACATGCACCAGGGCAATATTTTCTAATTGTGAACACATAGGAACACAAATCAAACGCAGAGGAAGTTCAGGCAGGTAACGTGTGACTTTGCTGGGCCGTCCACTGAGAGACCAGCTGATTGTTGCTTAACATGCATTGGTCAATTTTTTGAGTGGTGTGTATATACAGTATATATATATATATATATATATATATACTATATATACAGTATCTCACAAAAGTGAGTACACCCCTCACACATTTGCAAATATGTGAGCGTATCTTTTGATGTGACAA
>JAODTR010000012.1:393402-409480 GCA_025399935.1 Amblyopsis rosae | reverse complement strand
CAACACAGCTCTCAGGATCATAGGGACACACAAACCTCTCCACCACGATAAGGTGATGGTTCCCGGAGAGGCAAATGACATTACAATGAGGTCATTTAGTAGACACTTTAAAAAGATATAGTCATTCTCGCGGATGCTTGCTAAATTCAAACTCAAATCAAAACATTAACACCTCTCCTTTCAATGCCAACGGGAACTCCAGAAGCGCCGCCCCACGCATTGGAGCCATATTGTGAAGGCTAGGATATTGTTGCCGTGTGCGGTCTGCACCACTTTGTGTTATGATTCTATTTACAGAGCCAGGGCTGTGTAGAAACACCAGATAATTTTTTTAGCACGCACAGAGAACGGCAAGCTAGCAAACCAGAAGGAGATATTTGGTGAATGGCAAAGAGTGTATTATATTACAATTACTTTTATGAATCTATTTTTTATAGCTTGTAGATCTTCTACCGAAGGATGAAGGGGTTGAGTTTATTATTTTCCATTAGGTACAGCATTTCTCTAAGGGGGAAAACATTCACCATAACCTCATGAGACTGGTCTTGATACTTGCCAGGAACCTCTCATTATACCGCTGGAGATTCTGTCAAAGTTTTGTTTTGTGAAACCTGCCTAATATTTTGCTAACACCAGGAATCCTGACCGAGCAGGTATTGGTCGGCTGCGGGCCACTTTGACAGGGCTTTCTGTGGGTTTTGAGCTTGTGGAAACATGTTCTGGAAGGTTTTGTTGAAGAACCACGGCAGAACTTTGTCTCCAGTGCTCTTCCCAAAACCTATCATTACGTGGTTAGTCCAACAGCTACTTCACTTCATCAGGAACATTTTATCACAGTAAGTATCAGATAATCTAGTAAAAAAAAAAGTACAGTAAGCATTATATATTTAAAAAAATTTTTGGGGAGATTTCTTTCTCCTTTAATCACATAAAGATGTAAAGGATTTCATTTCAAATGCTGTCATATCGCACCACTCCAAACCTCTATTTAAACTTAAAAGTCTAGCCTAAGATATATCATGAATTTTAATAGGCTAACATTTCAGAAGATTCAAAAACTGGCTGCAATTTCACATCAGAATATAGCTGGCTGTTGGTTAATCTTCATATTCACCACCTGTAATGTGTGATACAGTTACAAGCCCAAAGAATACCATCCTTTGAGGAGAAAAGACTATTGGTTCCCAAGAGTCTTTTGGGATAATTTGGTACAAACACAGCAAAAGCAAGTGACTATTTCTGAATAGAGTAATCCATCAAATGCAGACTAGAATGTCCAGTTGGTGGCTCCAGCAGGCTTAGAATAGCCTTTTGTTCAAACACCTTTAATAATTAAACACCTATTCAAGCCCTCAGGCTTCATAAGATTGAATACTTTCGCAGGAAAAAGACCCCACTTTCCCTTCCCTGCGGCTCTGTAATCTAGAGCTAGCTCTGTACAGATGTGGTGCGGTGTATTACCTAATGCCTTTTCCTTCCACCTAACAAGTCCCCTAAGAGATTTATGGTGTGCTCCTAAAAAGCATGAGTCATTTACAATATACACATCTGTCTCCATCTCCCACACAAGAAACACAGTTTTGTGTTATTTTTCAGCTGTCATCCAACAAACATTATTGTGTTTAGTTCCCATCAAATAATGAAATTGTTTGTGGCATAAACATAAATACACTGAAAATAAATAAATACTATGCTAGATAGTGTATGAAAGTCCCTAGAACAAAATGTCTGTAAAATGGCTGCAACATATAAGTCACCTGGAAGATTATGCTATCATTTTCTTTAGCTATGTCCAACACATCCCGCCTATCCCTGCCTGACTCCAAAGATGTGCGTTTTGGAATCACTTCTAAAATAATAGAGTGAGTGCTAAACATCCACTACAGTCTGGTTTATATGAAGGGTGCATATTCACTTTGAGTGTTTGTGTTTTCAAGGGTTGTGCTCTCCAAACAGTGTGTTCCAAACAGCAATTCTCAAAATTCCAAAGAACCAACAGAAAACACTGAAATAAACTGGTTACGTTTCAGTCGACATGGGAACACTTTCTCACCCAGCTACACTTTTGTGGACAAACAAACACTGTTTGTAGTGATCACTTTATATGAATGTCCTACACACATATTTGAGCACTAATATTTATCGTGAAATCCGCGCGGCCTCCGGACCGTTTAAACAAATATTGAGCTTCCACATTTGGTCTCACAACATACATGCAGAAACCAAGAGCAAACACACAAACATAGACATATCGTCGTATAACTGCAAGCAGCTTTGCCAAACATGGCAACACAAACATGATATCAAGTAAGCTTTTTGTAGCTTAGTTACCCAATACAATATAATACAATTTACACCCCAATTGTGTTGTGGGTGTACACCATATTGTATAGGACATCAAAAACATAATGATATATACTGTATATTTTCTGTGCATTATGCTACATAGATTTTTGAAAACACGAAAGGAAATTTCCAAACATGCCAGTCAAACTTACATTTACTATGATACAGAAAATATAGCTTTAATATTGCTTTGCCTTTATATCCAAATAATTTGTATTAGTAAATCTGTGCAGGACACTATACCTTGGTGTCGCCCCCTGTTGCTTTAACCTGTCGAGTCTCTTTGCAAAGGTGGGCGGGGATAATGGCCCCCTCATGATTCACCAGAGTCCATTTAACATCTACAAACATATATCACATTTTTAATTGTGCTCTATTGTCTGTCTGGTTTGCATTAATGAAGACTTCTGTCTATACTGCAGAAGATAGAGACCTGGGTTGGCTGTGTGTCGGGGGTTTCTCTGCCATTTTATTCCATCATGTGAGGCCCAAGCATGTGGAGTGTGTGTGTGTGTGTGTGTGTGTGTGTGTGTGTGTGTGCGTGAGTGTGTGTGTGTGTGTGTGTGTGTGACATCTTTGGCTAGAGTTAGCATAGGCCCTTAAGCTCTCCTCTCACGTGTGCCCAGGTGTGTGTGTGTGTGTGTGGGGGGGGGGGGGAGGGGGTGGCTGAACGGTTTTCAGTCAGATCGTGTCGAGTACTGCGACCGCCTGTCATCCAGTCATGAAGCGAACGACTCTTGCTTGCCGCTGAGATATATATATCGGACTAATGAAAGAACGATGTGTCCGGGTCGTCCAGGAGCTGAGCCAGAGACAAGGTGTGGTGACCTCTCACCTGACTCTCGGTGACAGCTGTAAAAGCTATTACCTAGTAGAGTATCAGGGAGGACGTGTCACGGCACCAGCAGAGGCAGTGACAAGAGGCTTGTGCCAGGCGATTACTTTTCAGCTGATATAAATGTTCTTTATCACGGCGATATAGGCTGTAAACTTACCACACTTTCCCCTGTCTGCCTTATTTCAGAATGTTGGCATTTGTTGGGGGGATTTCCGTTAGGAGGAAAGATATTTATTGATCCAGCGTTGTGAAGGATTTCCTTCCCTGGGGGAGAGACTTTTTGCATGCAGTATATGTAATAATGAATAATATAATACTGTAACTAATATATACTTTATATTTAAGGCAGGCTGTCTTTTCACAAATGAGCTCATGAGATCAATTAAACCTCAGCTATTTAGATACAATTGCATTCCAACTTTTCTAACTCTGTTTTTATTATATTTCTGAGATATTAAATGGTAAATTTTTTCAATGTATCCCATAGTTGTGACATTTCACAAGAGAGCTCCCATTCTATTTGTTTCCATTTATTTTTATTTTTTTTAGAATTAGCTATGGTCATATAAGAAGCATTTTTCTTCCTTCTTTCTATTTTTTGATTATTTGTCTTTCTGTGCAGTGAGATATTAGTCTCCCTGCCAACCATTTCCTAATGTCTTTCTGAGGCCTTTTATGTCTGGCTCACAAAAGTATTCTCGAAAACCAATTGTTAGTAGAAAGAGTTCAGCAGACTTAACTATGAATATGCATAATAATCTCTCACTGTGGCACATTGCAGCAATAGCCCACCAAAAAGATTTCATCCAATTATACTTCTAAATCAGTAATAATTACAACACTATACATAATCTGCATATTTCAATTAATATTCAAATTGTGTATAGGGTTTTGCATGCAAATGTATAATATATTCAGGATTAGGTATATTACAGTTGAATCTATTTCTATCCAACCTCTACCTTGCCTTGTCCTTAATAAGCTGCGTTCCTGAACTGATTTATAATGCAATATGCACACACATAAGCATCACCAGGTCCTTAATATTATTTCTCGCAATTAACATGGAGTTGGACAATACAGAAGTCCCCTTCGTTAATTTGCCAGGCACTCACGTGTAATGCAAAACAGCGGCAAAGTAAACAGGTCTGTCTGACTGCGGCACACGCGCGAGCCAGTCAAGTGTTTCAAATCTAATTTAAATATATTAATGTTTTGTTGGACTCCCCCCACCCCTACCCTTTGGCCATTTCCCTAAACTTGACTGGCCTGTATCATCCACGGCAAGTGAAACAATGTCCTGCTATATATTGTAGCGATGGGAGGAATTGCTGGAGAAAGTGCAAGGACATTTGTCAATATTGCATTTTATTTTGTATCCGTCCAATTTATATCTTCCAAAACACACACACACACACACACACACACACACACACACACACACACACACACGTACACCCTAGGGGACTTCAATTAGTCAAGTACCTGTATCCTACGCAGTGGTCTACCGGTCCCAGAGGCCCTTCACGTCCTCTCATCTTGACTCATGGAGACACAGTTAATATTCCACTGGAAGTGAGGATCTATATATAAAGTCACCACCATAAACCAGGGGGAGGGGGGTTGGCTCTTGTAATAATAGCAGTAAATAAAGGGCTTACACCTGTACAGGGTGAAGGCCAGGTCTGCTGGCATAGCCACCCTTGGTAGCATGTGCTCTGCAAGCCCCTGCAGACAGCTGTAAGTGCCCAGAGTGAGGAGACTTGAGTGCCATTACTAGAGCGGTTTATTTGAAGGCTTGCCACCTGCCATCCGTCACACAGAAGTTAGCCTAAAGTCCATTTTTTGCTTCTCTTCTTTCGCATCTTGCCCTTTCCTTTTTGCCGGGAGCCCGATAAAGATGAGGTGGGCTTTGGCGAGACGTGCCCCCCCTCCACACACAAACGCATGCACACACACACACACACACACACACACACACACACACACCCCTGAGAATAAACCATCAAACCCACTCAGCAGCTCCACTAACAATAATAAAAACACAGCGGCTTAAAGGTGACATTCCCAATTTACGATTATTTGTGTCTATAAAGTGTATTCCTTGGCTCCTGACTCACCCCCCCCTTCCGAGCACACACCCGCTACAAGAACAATACATTAAGAAGGGGATGTCGGGGGTAAATGGAAATTCTATCCATTTTATTAAACCGACGGGCCCCGGCATACCTGAGACTTTCAATTTTGCTGCCGTGACCTCCAAGGAGACATTCCTGTCTCCTTTCCATCTACCTTCGCCTCATTCAATTCCCCCGTTTGCTCTGACCGACCCTGGGGCGTACCCGCGGGCCCCGCAAAGCCGTTATGGATGAGCTCCAAGGCAATACTGAAAGAGAGAGGAGGGAGCACCACGCACATAGCCCCTCCTGGAAGATATACTCGGGCCGCAAGACGGATGAAATCAGCCCTCGTATCTCTCTTAGTGATTGTTTTTCTTTCCTTCGTCGTGCCTTTTCCCAGTTAAAGGTGGGTGTTCAGAAGGATGGCACATGTGATAGATTAGGAGGCCGAGGTCCAGAACAAAATTATCAGTGGATGTAAAAGATGTGGAGATAACCTGAGTAATGGGCAGATCAAAAGGTGTGATACCTTCGGGATATATCCAGAGAATATAGGAGAGACAGAGAGTGCTAATATGTATATAGTACTGTACATGCATGCAATGAATGGCTCACTGTAATAAACATTTACAATACATGTGCTGTATGAGGATTTGTCTAGTCTTGCTACGTCTTAACTGACAACAAAGATGAAAACATTAAAAAATAAAAACAGTTGGAAAGAACATCTCCTGAAAATATGGAGAGAGGACGTTGTGCGTCGAAGAATTAGTTCCCCTTGGGAGGCCAGAGGCTCTCCAGGAAAAAACGTGGCCGAGGGCCCTTGCCAGCGGTGACAGGCTTAAGTAATAAACTGTTATTGAAGCGTAGAAAGACTCTCTGAATATTAGTCATTAAAAATCACCACAGCCGCTCAAACGGCTCCAAATCAAACGCTCAGTGTTCTGCCAATAAAGTTGCCTGTAGCAACGAGACAAAGAACTCAGTAAGTGAGTGGGCAAAATGGAGACTCTCTGCGCCAGAACTATTTAACTATTTTCTTCTTTTTTTTTCCTTTTTTTTCATGACAAAGACATAAGTCACCTCCGCAACAGGAAGGACATGTTCCCTCACTTCGCTCCACACGCCGTCTTCAGTAGGTGATGCCATGTGAAGTGCTCATACGGTGGTCTGCTGTACAAGCCCCAAGCCAAGGCTCTATTGAGTTATGGACATTTTCAGTAAAGAGCCTTCAAGAGAGGCACTTCACAGCGTGATTGATCCTTCACTTAACTGTAGTGACTTTATTAAATAAAACAGTCGACATTCCGGAATATGTCATACGTTTTCTTTCTTGCGAAAAGGCTCTCAGTTTAAAACGATGTGGCATATAGCAAATGTGTGAAAAGCATATGGGTAACATAATTGTATGTTTCATTCAATAGAGGAGGCTAGCTTGGATAGACCATCCATATTGTGTAAGCTCCACAATTTGTTCCACTTTCCACATCAATCATGAAACAATATATTCAAAATTGTTTCATAGTCTGACAATAGTGGTCAATCAAATTGTTAGAATGTAACTGTAACTTTTTTGGATGGAGAGTGTACAGGCTGATAAAGGAAATCTAACGATATGGGCATATCTTGGAAAATAAGGATGTTTTTTTACCAGGATACGGGTGGACAACAGAAAGCTAATTAACATGATTGTGTAGTAGGCTTAGTTAACTCGGTTGTACTGTAGCACAGGGGACACAAATGCATCTCTCTGACAACCATGACACGATGTAGCCAATGAATCAGTCAAAAAGACACCCCATAATTTGATTTCTTCCCAAACTTTCTAGTCTCCTCCAACTGTTTATATTAAAAACCCATAAGTTGATCAGGCATGTTCAGAGTCAAACAGGGTTGATTGGTCCGATGCAAATTGCTTACTATGGCATCAGAGATGGTCTTATAACCGTATCTAATTGTATGTCTAAAGCTGCTAGGGGATAAGCAGCACATCGGGAATTGAGGAGAGCTCTATGTGACAGTGATGGTTCATGGGATGACAAACAAACGCCACAGAGGATCAATGTGAAGAGGTCCATCTTCGGAGTGCGAGAGATAGACGGAAAAGGGACAAAACCTGCCTACCGTGAAAATGGAATTCACATGGGGTGTGCGCACATTAGGGATACTGTTTACACTGTAAAGGGAGGGTATTAAATATACTGAAATTAGCCCTTCAAAAAATGTGAGGCCTTCCAAAATGATTGATGGCATGAAATCCAAAAATGTTGCCACATCTTGCTGACCATATACAAAATAGTCTCACAAAAACCCACTAGGACTAATCTCTTGGCAAACTCCTGCAGTCCAATTACTTGAAAAACTGATGTTTTGTGCCTTTCAGTGATCACATCAATAAGATCCTTTTCTTTAGAAGACATCATTAGATCAGCACAAACAGTAATTTTACTCATTTATATGGATTTCATAATGTAATATTTCCAGCAAAGTAAACATTTAGCTGTGTGCGTGTGGAGGGGAAGAAAGTAAACCCATGCATATAAAAGAAAAGAAAATATGAAGTTTTTCAAAGAGCCAAATTGGCAATCACTATCCCTGCAACCCCATGGTCATAATGAAATTGCACCAGCAATGGCTTAAATAAATGACATAATTCTATGGATACACAATTAAAGGGGAAGGCTACCATCGCTCATTCACCTCATAGCTAGTTTTTGATAACGCAAAGCAAAACAAAACCTATAAATAATGAATACAGCCATGATTATTCTGTCTGAAATTAGCATAATGATTGTTTTTCGTGGGAAGCATCTGTTAACATTGCGTCCCGTCCTTTTGTTTCAAACAGGGTTGCCTTACCTTTGCAAAGTACACACATGAATATGAATACATTGTATAAGAAAATGCTCCTCATTTATAATTGATAGGATGGTCACATTCACACAAGGATATTGCTGCAAATGCATTGCTATTACTCTAAATAAGTATTCATGTTGCTCTGGTAATGCTAGCCAGCAATATACCAGACCAAAATACTCATTGTTGATGAGGAGCAAGGCATTTGTTAAAGTATAAAGAAGCAACTGCTCAAACTTAGCCATGGTAGATATGCTGTCAGCTGGCTTTTAGTTGTTTGTGGAATTTCCACGATCTGCTTCTATTTTCTATTTTTCCTTTTTTTTTCCTGCATTGCCTGTAGTCCTGAAATAAATATAACAGTAAATGTGAAACTACATTGCCACCACAATTAAGCATGCCTCATTTGCATAAGATATCATAGTAAATATCTGCAATTATAGGAATTATTTGAAGTGCAATTGGTTCTGAACCGAGCTCTATAGGACAGAACTTCAAGAACTAAGTATGTTCGAAGTAAGAACTTCACTTTTGCACCTGTACTTGACCCGTGTCTTGTGAACAAGCCCTTAAGAGTGTTTTTACCAGCCCTTGCCTGAAGCACACTCGGCCATCAAACTGTATGTAACCAAAGAAAACATTAGCCAGGTGACTTATCATGGAAGTCGGTGCTGACCTTTTAATGCGGCTGTCATTGATCACATGCCGTGGTGCACTCTCTCATCCCAAGGTGATAGATTATTCAATTAACTATTGACCTTTCCCGCCGTCTCATTTGTCGATGGAAATGCTTTTATGACAACTGTGCATTTAGAAAGCAAAGGATGCTGAGTTTTGATTTTGGGATTTACAGTGCGCATTAATATTTATTTATTTTTCTTTTTGATTTACATTGTAATATTATAATGAAGTTTTGCTACCAATGCAGTATCGAGGGTGGGGTGTGTGTGTGTGTGCGTGTGTGTGTGTGTGTGTGTGTGTGGGAAAGGGCGGGGGGTGTATACACATCTTGGCAGGCCCAATGCTAACTGCTGGACATTTTTTTGCTGGTTATTTATACTGGTTCTTAACTGCTGTTAATGCACCTGGACTGAGAGATGTACATTTGTATTGCTTCTGTGGGAAGTGTACAACGATGAATCAACATTGGCCGTGTCTCACCTCGAGTGCGTGTCTTGTGAGTGCTGACTCATTGTCCTGCTGGAACAGATTCAGCATCTCAACATTACAGACGCAACTCAAGGCTTTCACATTTGCATTTACATTTCAGACATTTAGCCGACAAGCCACATTACAAGCTAGCAGTCGCAAGGAACGCTAAGTTTCGGGCCGTAATGGCCCCTGAAAAGACACTTACCAGATGTTCCTGTGTGCGCCGAGGCAGAAATCACATGCCATGTGAGACTCTCAAACATGCAGTATGCTAGGATGTGTTGGCAGAATGACGGTGTGGAACAGGTCAGGGCAAAAGGAGATTCAACAAATGTCTACGTTGTTATGTAATATATAATTATGCATTGTCATAACCATTAACATATTTGAAAACTGTATATTGAAGATAATCTAACAAAGATCATTCAAATTAATTTAGAAAACTACAATAAAAAAAAAACATTATAAAAAAAACATTATAAAACAAATAATAACAAAGAATCCCCACAACCCTTCAGATGTGTGTCTAGACCCATGGTTTGGGAACCAGTATGTTATAGTTGCGGAACATTTCCCATGAACACTTACATAACCCTTTCACACTTAAAGACTCTTTGGTTGTGTTTGTTCCATTCATGAATATTTCCCCCCAGGTTTAGACAGCCCAACATCTTTCACATAAGGCGAAGCTGCAGAAAGCCCTCTGTCCCCACCGCTGAGTTAAAGACGACGCGACAATGGCCGATATCACTGCTGAATATCTAATATCTTGTCTTATTCATGTTGTACCAACCTCTCTCTCTCTCTCTCTCTCTCTCTCTCTCTCTCTCTCTCTCTACCTGTCACAATGCTCCTACTCACCCAGAATCACAGACTCATCTTGGAAGGTGGGGTATGGTGTGGGGGTGGCAGCCATCTTGATCAAGCGTTCCCACGGAGGAGATGACACGAGATATAGAGGCCCTGATGGATATCTGCTCGTCCACTTTAACAGTTTTGACAGGAGTTGCTTCCCCCCTTGTCAAAGCCAATTTTGTGACGCGGTGGGTTGGTGGGGTGGTGGGGGGCTCCAATAGGACAGAAACACTGCAATTACAGATGGGAGTGGATGTGGAGAGTGGATGGGGGGGTGGGGAGGCTGTCTCTCTGCAATGTTTGATATGATATATCTGACAGAGCCCAGGAGACCGTTTAAGAGGCTTCCCGCCAACAGCACTGCACCCCCTTCACACACACACACACACACACGCACACTCCACTCTATTTTAGGGAAGAAAAGCACCGCCGTGACATTGACCGACTTGTGTAATCAATTGTTTGACCGTCACTCAGCCCTTGAGTGACAGATCATCATAACTGCCTACTCCTGTTCCTACATGGTGGGGGGGGGGGCTGAGAGAGAGAGATTAAATCACCTCAGTTTAGGGACACTCAGGAATTGACACTTAGACGGTAGTGGAACTTGACAAAGTTGTCAAAGCTCCACGCTAGACAGTGCCCAGCCGAGCGCCATCATTCCGAACCTGTGCTACTCTTGGATATCACTTAAAAATCTGTCACTAATAATTAGCGAACTTGTCTGAAAAGTATATACGTTTTTCATAGTTAAATATTGTATTCGTTATATTAATTGGTTCTATAGTTTGGCCTGCTATCTGAACTAGGATATCACTTTTGCTTTGTTTCCTTCTGTACAATATTTGTTATAGCTTTTTGTTATTTAGTTAACCAGATGTAAAGAAAAATAAAAAACACTTTCAGAATGAATGATAGACATTAAATAAATATGTGAACATTAAATACCAATTCAGATCAAATTAATCCAATGAAATTGTTAAATCCAAACAGTCAGAGCAAAAATAGCCTTACAGAGCCAACATAAAAAAATCAAATGGTTAAATATAGGACCAAATAGAATACAATTCCAGATAGATGAAGTGGCAGGTCGCTCACAGCATTTAAAGTACGGTAGCAACACTCTAGTCATCAGGCAACATATGTTTGCTGGTCAATAATTCATGTTTGTGAGATGATATTTCAGTGCAAGTCCTTCTTTAAAACAAGGATAGGTTGCACTTACTGTGACCTGGAGTCACTGTACGGGTTATGGAGCCTTGTTAACTATGCATGAGAGCTGCATTTTGAAACCCTGCAGGCTTCATGCATTTTTTAAAGAAAAATACTTTGTGAGGAGGAGGAAGGGGGAGTGCTGTTTTATCTAAAAATAAACCTTATAGGCCCTTTTTGTTTCCTTGATCTGACACAGCATCATAAAGAAATGACTCATGTGACAGACAAGCTAAATGTGTGCTATACTCAATAAGTCCAAATTATCCAAATGGATTGAAAATAAAGCTGTGTCTTGTGTCAATGTTTGCTGTTTATAAATAGATCTTTGTGTACTGGCATCTGAAATACCTACCTTATTGTTACCTTGCTAATATGCTGTATTTATCAGCATATACACTGTTATGCACCATGATTTGTGTCTGGATGTACCCCTGTGGTTGAAAACAGTTGCAAAAACATGTATTTGTTTAACTTATATCATTTCCTGCCCCTCTCTGAACAATTAAATGCAGTTATGTGCATCTTGGGTTCAAATTAAGAAAGGATCTCAGGGTGGGGGAGGATCTTTTTGTGCACTTTTAAATGTTTTTGCAAAGGTGGCTTGAAGTGTATTACCCACAACCCATATCAGGGAATTAATGTATACAACTAAGTCCAAAAAGTATAGTCGGAAGGAATAGCCATTGAAGCAGTGAAACATCTCTTACAGTTGATCAAACAGCCGCCGTTTGCAATCCTTTATCAAAATATATCCCGCCATATCTCACGGTTGTTTGGCATGTTGTCAAATCTCTAATCTCTAATCTCCCGGAGAAGCGTTGCACCGCTGAAACAGTTCTGCTGCCTTCCCTGGCTTTAATCACTTTTGGCGGACGCCACTTCCTGTCTGTAAAGTGAAACAGCCCAGGAATGTCATTCTTTCAAAAGAAAACAGAGAGAATCCACACAGGAAGTCCTCCCACAGTCGGTCCCCTAGTCTCCACAAGCTGCTAAACACACACACACAGGCACGTACGCCTTGTATGTTCATATTCTCACACCCACACACAGACCTTCTCGACAGACACTGGCACACATGCACACGTGCACACACATCTAGTGTGTGTCACACACTTACGTGTTCATCTTCTCACGCCCACATACCACTTCCACGCGCTCGTAGCGCTACGCTACACACACACACACTCTTGCGCGCACACACACACAGAGTCTATACATTAACACACATTGTATCTGTCTTACACCTCACACACACACACACATGCACAGCCTCTCTCACACATAAGACACACACACACATTCTGGGCTGGGTGGGAATCGACAGACACCCAGAGAAAAGACGACTGGACTTTCCCACATGTAGTGTGGATGGATACTTCAAATGTCATGCTAAAAATAGACAGAATGTTAACTAATCTAACAAATCATATTCAGTGACTGGCCTCTTTCCCCACTGCCTATATTCAGCTTTAACACACACCAAATAGCTCCTCACAGCCGGCTGAGTTTCCATTCTCTCTGTGTGCTGAATATATGATATGGTGTTTCTACACAGCCCTGGCTCTGAAAAAAAAACATAAACAAAAGTGGTGCAGATCGCACACAACAACATCCTCGTTTTCGCAACGCGTTTCCAATGTGTGGGGCGGGGCTTCTGAGGGAGCAACCTATAGGATCGAAGGAGGAGGTGTGCTATTGATTAGATTTTAACTTAAATTTACCAAGAGTTCTTCATAATGACTTACTATACATTTAATTGTAAAAATGTTTGTACATTTGGTAAATAAAACAAAGTACAAATGAGGAAATGTACAGACAAGCAGTATGAATGATTTTGTTTTTAATAAATATGTTATGGTAGTTGTGTGTCATATGTCATTTGTATCAGTTAATTGTATGACTCGTTATTTACAGTAAATGTATGTGAGACCTGTCCTTTTTAAACATACAGTCCAGCAAATCTGTGTAGGATAATATGAATGGGTAGCAGCACCATTTATACATCAGAACCTCTGCCTTTTGTTTTAGGTTACTGATTGATTAACACAGCAAAGTCAACATGTATATTAAATTGTTGTTTTGGTTTGTTACAGTAAACATAATCTAATTCTGATTAACTGAGAATACTGTATATGTACTGTGTTATATTACGGTATATTAATGTTGCACTGTGGACACATATTATTTCACAACCAAGTCCATTAAGGGGGAAAAAAAACTTGCATATCAATCATACAAACTATCAAACCTGTAATTAAAACAGTTTGTCAAGGGCATAAGGTAATTGCGTGGAGGTATGATGTAAAGCATCAAACACAGCCGATACATTTAGCCTCCCATATGTTACAAGCATCTGCCATTGCCCCAGTGTTGGAGTGTGGGAAGGCTTGATCCTGTGGAAAGCGCTGTTGGAACAGCGGCAGTCAAGCGTGTTTGGAAATGCCAAAAATTATCTCTTGCTCTGCGCGAAGGGATGTTACCTCGCTGAAGTATAACATTCTACAGATACTGCAGTAGCTGTTGGATCTACAGTGTGAAAGATTGAGTGTGAGAGCAAAGCGCTCTAATCTCCCTGTGTGTGTGTGCGTGCGTGACATGTAGTCTCAAAGCAAAGCCGCTACACGCTGTACCTGCAGTGCGGTATGATGGGAGATCAGCGAGCTGTCAGCTTCGCTAACAGGCCCGCTATGGAACAAATCCACTGCAGGCGCATGAAGGCAAACAAAACTACCACACACAAACGCACAGATAGGCACACAAGTGCATCACATACTTTGGAAAAAAGAGACCAATAAAAGCATTTACAAATGCACAAATGTAAGCAGATGTACTTTCATGCTCGCTAACTTACAGTATTTGTGTGCGCACACACACGCGCGCGCTAGTATCAGCCCCTCACTGCTTTGAATGATGTTCTCTCCATCCGTCGAAGCACATCACAGGCAAGACAGAAGTGCGGCCCCTCCATCAAAGACCTCTCTAAATGAAATCATGTCTTCTCATCATTCAAAGCAAACATTTTCTTAGCATGCTCCTTTCTGAAGAGTGGGTGAGAGATGAGGTTCAAGTGAATATTGCTCATACCTTTATGCTGGTTCTTTGAATGGGAGAAGTGCTAAGCGGTGTTTAAAAAAAAAAGAAAAAAAAAATGGATCTTGGTTCCTTGTTCCCAGTTTTCTCACGGAGCCAGAACATTGGCGTGTAGTGTTTGTATGAAATGGGATCCATACACGCTACGAGGCAAACCAATTGTTTCGGAAACTGGATGCATTTAATTTAGATCTTCAATTAAAATGTGTTATTTTTCCTATGAGTTTGTGTTTTAGTGACTTTTGCATAACTTTGCTTCGGATAAAAGTCAAATAATCTCACAGAACATTCTAAAGGAGTATTTGGTGTTTGACTCAAATAATCATGGCAGGGACAATATTAGTTTGTTCTTTAGTTGACTGTTAGCATGCTACGGTTTCACGAATGCAAGGGTTTGATAGCTCTTCTGTGAATTGTTCTTCTTAGTTTTACTTAAAACCTTTAGTATTTCAAAAGCACTGTAACACAGACTGCAGTTTGTAGTGTAATCTCTGACAAGGAATCCCTCACATGCAGCACTATCTTACACTATACTATCCTCAGCAGAGCCCTGCAGAGGCCTTTAGAGGGGCAGGTGCTCAAATTTGAATCTTAAGATTCCAAACTATAGTATAGCCCATGGGCATAGATTTAGTTTGAACATTGGGGGGGACGTATAAAGCGGGGGTTCTCCCCCATAACATTTTGAGAATCAAACCCTTAATTGTCTGCAATCTGGTGAATTCTTATGGAACAATTTGTGCCTTTTCTGCATTAAAAAGAGGCCACAAGCAAACAGGTGAGAGACTGCTTTGTAACATAAATTAAACTCGCCATTTCTGTCGGAGATGCCGTCTCTGTGCTCAAATACAGTGCGCAAATAGCTTTTAACTGTCACTTGCGTCACATCAGACATATTACGGTAACGCGTTTACCTTTTCCTTATAACTAGTAGTTCTTACCATCCTCTTCGCCATTATCAAACAGACTGATGCGCTGCTGCTGCTGCTGCTGCTGCGACTTGTGTCCTTCATTCAATGATGGACGGGTCCAGTTTCTAGGCACTTTCAGCCATATGGGATTTTGTAACCAAAATTAATTATTAATTGTTAATATTTATCTTGATAGTGGAAAACTAATTTAACGCCCTGTCAAAAATGTCACTATGGCCAAAAGGGCAGATGCTTGACCACCTAAAGCCCCCCCTGCCCATGCCTGCTCCACAGGTATGATCATTTTAATGTTGTGACAGCCCGCCTGGCTACAAAAGGTAACAGGGTCTTCTCTGTTAAAGCCACAATTATGGAAGCTCTACTAGAGGAGCTTTGGTCAGCATACTGTAGTTTGCTTTTTATCTTTTTTTTTCTTGTGTATTCCACAGCTTTATTGTTGCTTTATTTTATACTGTTTAAAACAGGTGGTTTCCTTGAGCAAGACATTTAACCCTAACTGCTCCCAGTGGTTGGTCGCACCTTGCATGGCAGCCATCACCATGTGTGTGTGAGTGGTTGAATGTGACGCTATCCTGTGTAGCACGTTTGAGTGGCCTGAAGGTTATAAAAGCGCCATACACAGTATATATGCCGTCCATTTAGCATTTCATTTACAAAAATGAATTATATATATA
>JAODTR010000012.1:362596-376510 GCA_025399935.1 Amblyopsis rosae | reverse complement strand
GGGGGAGGGGGAATTGTGTGGGGAGGGGAGGGGGGCTGTTTCTGAGTGAAGGTAGCAAGACAGCGAAGGAGGAGAGGCTTTCTCTCCACGGCCAGAGTCCGTAATGTTATCGTTGGACCAGGAGCAGAGTCTGTTTCTCAGGGGCCGCTGTTTGTCTAGTGGAGAAAACGTGTCTTGACCTCCCTCTTTGTCCTCTTGCTTCGGAGAGAACACTCTGCAGCGCGATAGCTGTGTTCAACATGAAATCTGCCCCCAGGAAGAGACGTGGGGGAAGTGCATTTTACTGTAGGCAGTGGCCCCAGCCACTTGTTTGGGTGGGGTGTTTGTCGTATGTACTGTGTTTTGATAGACTGAGCTTATTGCGTGTTTGTGTGGTAGCTGGTGGTTCTTTGGTGTCAATTGGACCAGTTAGCAGAACTCATTTTATAAGCCAGGGTCAAAGCCACTGCAGTCATATGTCGCATTCAAATCAATCTTAACACGTCTGCCATTCTGACGGCAGTTCAATCCCTGGTTAATGATTTGACTGGCACCTGATTGCACTACCCAGACTGATATGCAGAGTGGAGCGGAGGGTGTTGGTGGTGGGGGGGAAGGTGAGAATTTATTTACCAGGCTTATACTGTACGTGGTTCACTCCAAATGTGCGCCCTCACATACATTTCCCATGCCGTGACCGGTTTACAAAATCCCCTCAGAGGCTAAATATTGTTCTTGCTAATTAGCCGAGCCTTGGAGACCAGGTGGATTGCGGGTTAGTTACCTCACCCTATCTCAGGCATCTGATTCATGGCACCATTGCCAAATCAAATCTCCCATCCTGCATTGCTTCCAGGGTCCAGGTGATCTCCTCCAGCTAAACCAGATCTGTCTCACAAGCCCTCACTGTTTATACCCTCTCACACAATAATTTACTGTGTGTGCGTGTGTGTGTGTGTGTGTGTGTGTGAATGAGTGTTTCTTAACCCGAAGGCGGGGCGAAAAATGAAGGGAATTTGGCTGCGGCGGGGCAAATAATGTGGAATTAGACGTGAATTCCTTGGGCTTTAGCATAGCAACAGGCCTCATCACCATCTGTCTCTTTCTCTCCTCCATCACCTGTGGAGGGGAAGAGCGCCCTTCCATATCAGCTTTTTTTTCTTTTCTTTTTTTGCTTACACAAGATAAAGTGTGCTTATTAAAAACGCTCAGTATGCCCCCTTCCCCCCCCCCCCCTCTCTCTCTCTCTCTCTCCACTCTGCACTCATTTTTTCTACCTTTCACCACCCCTCATTTGTTATGTGAATGTTCATTGCAGAGATATTGAGAGATTTGTCTGTGGAGAATTTGACAAATACGACTGACGTTTCTTGGAAATATCTTGTCACGTTGGATTTCTTTTTTTTCTTCTTTTTTTTTGACTCCGATGTGAAAATGATTACATTAAAATGAACGTGTCACTTTTTTCTCTCCCCGTCACGCTATCAGAGTGGAGTAAGAGGACACCATTTTTCTTCATTCCCTCTTTTTCCCCTTCTCATCATTGACACCGTGGAGTTCAGGACCCGTAGTGACATACAAGACGAGGCAGGCGGCGTTAGCTTCCGTTTGCCGCACGACAACGCGGTACACACTTCAAAATGGCCACCTTTTCTCCCGTCTCTTCAAGCAAGTGTCGCCGCGAGCCTAAATCATCATTCCTACTGAGTCAAAAAACACTGCCCTTCTCCTGATGATGTCAGCAGGCTGTAATCTCTGGGCCTCGGTCACCACCACTGGCCTGTTTCTCTCCCCAGGGGCATCATGGGATATGGAAGAGCAGGGCTTATCGCTCAGCATACAGATATGACAGGAAAGGAAGAAGGGGTCTTTTCCGAGAGCTTTGTTCCCTGACCAAGTTTGCCCTCTCTCTCTCTCTCTCTCTCTCTCGGTCTGTCATCAGAAAAAGTCTACCTGAAACAGTTCAGCGTGCTTTGTTTTGTTGACCAGTGTGTGCATGTTTATAGTGAGTGTGTGGGGGGGTCTGGATAAACTCAACCTCCACACAAAGAGGAAGTGGGAAAACATTCAAGGCCAGATAATGCCTGCGCTGAGCCCTATTAGGGTCGAGGTATTATCCCCCGGTTGACTTAAGCTATGAGAAACTGTGTCCCATCCTAACCCCCCCGCCCCCCCTCCCCTCCCCTCCCCTCCCCTCCCCTCCCCTTCCCTTCTCTGGTTTAGAGGTTCCCACTCACAAATGACCTGATGGTCATTGTGGTTTATCAAGCTCACACATCTAAACAGGACCGGGGAGCCTGACCGGGAGAGCCCCTTGTACACAGGAAGGGCCTAATTCTCACAGGACAAGTTTCAGCTTGGACAGCTGTTGGCCCATAAACGTCTTGTTTGAATCTGTAATGTTAGATTGACATTTTACGTGCACATTGGAGTATGGTGCTCTGTCACTTTGTCACACGTGTATTCAAACATAGTTGGGGTGAATATATCGATGAGCTTTAGTTATTGGTTAATTAACATGAACCATGCTTGTCTAAAAGAAAGGATCATTTTGTAATTGGATAAGTTCTGACCACAGTGTGCCGTTTGTTAGTTTGATGAAACAATCAGCCCGCATATTATTCCTGGAGCTCTCAAATGTATAGCATGCAAACCCTAGCAGCACATAACGACGGTAATTACAGCCGGTGATCCTCCTTTACTGAGTTCCTTCCAGTGGCGTTGCATGAAGACATAACATCCCCTGCGATGCTAATCGACCAGGGCTTCAGGTGGAGCGTTGCGCGGTTCCCGCGCGTTGCGCTGTATTGCAGCAGGCACATTGCAATCGCAGAGGCCCTTTGTGGGGGGGAAGCCCACCTTAATGTCAAGGTAAGCAGCCTTTGATGACTGAATTAATGCTTAATCTGGAGACGTGGCGCTGCCAGTGCCTGCCGAGATGTATGTGTGTGTGTGTGTGTGCGTGTGCGTGTGCATGTGTGCGCCGCGGGGTTGGGGGGGCTTCCTTTGACTTCTGAGAGATTTCCTGAAGGCATGCAAAACACGCTCGCGACTTCTGTTGCTGATCCAAATCGCTTTTTTAAACTCTCTCTTTCTATCTCTCTCTCTCTCTCTCTCTCTCTCTCTCTCTGTGGAAGAAGGCCTTGCCTTGCAGCCACGTACGTACTGGTGACTCCTTTCAGTTGATTAATTCTGCTGTAAATTGGTCATAAACGTGTGACTATCGCAGAAAAAATAAGCGTATTGCGGGGAAGGAAGTTTAGGCGTAACGTTGAGTGAGTGAAGTGTTCCTTCCATTATCTGAGCTATTGTGTGTGGCTCCTGTTTGTTTTTTTACAGCCATTCAACCGTATTGCATACACATACTTTACAGAATGGTTTGTTGGACAAAGCTAACGCAAATTATATATTTTTGTATGTAACATACATCCTTTGCCCAATATGTGTTGTATTATAAACACTATGTTGTGAAACAGTATACAGTAGCATAGTAACAAAAAGTAGCAATGTTGGAAGTAATGCTTTCCATGGTTTCATATAAAATACCAAATTATTTGAGAATACACTGTAAATTTAACCTGACATGCCAGATGAATTGTTCATCTGGGGAGCCGTACATTGAACTGTTTGTGAATGGCAGGTACTTTCAAAAAATATTTGGCAGTTGATTGGATGAACCATCTGGTCGTTTTCACTGTCGGCACACCTAAACCACGCCCGTATAGCTATAAACGCGATGCTGATTAAAAAGTTCAGTTGCTACTCGGACACATTCAAAATTATTCCTAGACTTTCCAGACTGATTCTCATGGCGAAATTAAACTGAAGCTCACAAGATCAGGATGGTCCCTCGAGGCTACTGTAAATTAGCTGTACTGTACAGTTACAGTTGTCTGTATTACTGACAGCAGGCTATTGTACAGACCACTGTCTTCACCATAGTCCATAATGCACTGCAGAGTAATCATAAGTTGTTTATTTATCCCCATGTCCATCTTGACAATAAACAATATATTACTGTATTCTGCTTAGAATATCTTAAATGTAGTCTACGGCACCTTTAATGATGGTAACCTTTAAATGACCCATCATGCATTGCAGAGGTCATGCTTAATTCTACATGGTTAGCTCGACTTGTTAGCAGCCTGATCCAGTTAGAGCGGCAACAAAGCTGCACACATTTCCCAAAGAAGAGGAATTACAACCGTAATCGTTCTTGTCATTCGCACAGCAATTTTACTCCTGAATGCCTCCTTTTAGGCAGGAATTAATGGGGAAAAAAAGGATTGCATGTGCTTCAGGTGTCGTCGAGTTCACAATTTCCTGCTCATCCTCGCCCGAAGCCTTGCCATTCTCTCTCTCTTTCTTTCTCTCTCTCTCTCTCTCTCCCCTCTCTTATTATCGGTTAATAATTCTTTCTCATTCGAGCAAATTAGGGAAACTTGACTGTGTTAGACTGAGTCCAGTGCTCCGCTGCGGGCATAGAGGGGGCTAAATGGCAGACATTCCCCCCAGAGCAAGGAGCGCATGAAGCACAACATTGTGTCCACCACAAAAGCGGCTCTGTAGTTTTGATCCACTCTAATTTAATTAGGCCAAGAGGTAGTACGTTAATTTGCTGGGAATTCTTGTGATGCAGAAAGTCACCCCCAGTGTGTGTGAGGAGAGAGGGGATAGGCAGGACCGTCCGTTGTGTGCCACTGTGGTTAAATAAGAGCAAATCAGATATGTCTTATCCTGAGACTTCTTAGGCTACATCTCGAGTGATTACAGATCCCGTGTTGAATGTCAGAGCACCATAATCCCACTTCGACTAAATGAAATTGGTTTTGTGCTGCTATCTGCAATACATGATTAATGAATAAAATAAATAATTGGGTGATTATAGACTTACTTTTTTGTGACCAGGGTCAATTTATAATTATGTTATTGTTGGACATTTGGGGTGGGTCAGTTTATTTTAATCTAACCTATTTTAAATTGCATATCATACCTTTTTTATTTTTATAAATGACTATGACTACTAATGTGTTTTAGTCAGATACTTTAATTCCCATGCTGCATAGAGTCAACCCAATATTTAGGCTAAGAGCTTGTCTTTTACCGCAACAGTTCAGTTTCCAATATTCTGTGGTTTACTGTGTCAAATCAAATATAGAATGTTGAACATTCAGCTGCAGTATAGTTCAGTGTTCAGTCTCAAGCAAGATCTTCAGTCATGATCCAGCCATTGTGCCTGCGATGAAACACTCCATTAAATGTGGGCTAATCAGTTATTTAGGAAAAAAGTAATAGAATAAACGCGTCTTTCTGTATTTAATTATCTTGCAACCTCCCTGATAAGCGGACATGGTGGACTATAGGATAATACCGAAATCTGAAGTTACGTCGGAGAGCTGCTTTGAAAATCTTTCATCTTGAGGCTCTTATATGGTGCTACTACATTGAAGTGGCCTGTACTGTGGTCATTACAGAATCACTTGTGATCTGACAAGTAGAGAGCCTCCACCAATCCAGTATACACACCAACTAGTGGTGCATTAACTATATTTTTAAAGACACAGAGAAAGAGCATTTTTGTCTTTTGTATTGCTACAGTATGTTACCATAGCTGATTTGTACTGTTTAAATCACATGAGCCTGTAGTCAATTTCAATAAGTGGTATGTTTTTACATGTATGTAATAGACATACGATCCACATGGCTTGTTTAAAAATGTTGCATTTGAAAACCACTGAATTAGGTTAAATGATGCAAATATAAGCTTTTAATCCTATTCTACATTGTCTGTGGTTGTTGTTCAGAAGTTTCAGAACTAGATTTGAGTCCAGTACAGTACATACAGTACAGGCCTATGTTGCACAAGCAAAAGCGCAGTATTTCTTTAACTACAATGTAGAATATAGTCTGTTGAGATTGCACTGGAGCGCCACTCAAAGCAAAGCATGCCTTTAACTTTCCACTTAGTGCATGTTTGCTCAATCCTGCTATTTGTTACATAGGCCAAGGTAAGGCTTGAAAAACTGCAAGAGCACCTTCTAGTGATTCACTCTGTGAGGCACCATCTATAATTCAGATGGAATCACGACTCTGGCCTCATATCTCAGGTTAGGGAGCGAGCGGAGTGGTAAACACTTGTTTGTGTTTACCACTTGTTTGTGTTTACCACTAGGAAAATTTGTTTTCCCCCCCTCGCCCCTCGGATCCTTAAAAAAGCCTTCTTTTTTTTTTTGTCCGCCACAAATCGCGAGGTGTATTTTCACCACAGAGAGGTAAAAAGCCTGGTGTGTTGTTTAAGGCCCTGCAGCGCGAGTGTTTGCGGTGCTCGCGCAAGATTAATAATTCACCGGAGAGTGTGTGAACAGGTACGGAAATAATCCTTCAGCAGTTAGAGTGGATGTACTGTATCCCCTCCCTTCGCTGGTTTCAGGACAACTTGGGCAGCGTATCACCCAGCATGGATGAAATATTAAAGGTTATTGGTTAGCGCCAGAGCATGCCCTCGGCTGTCACCTATGCTGAGGCACGCAGGTACACTTCAGGTTGAGATATCTGACACTTGTAAATATTGCATGTGGGTGTGTGTGGCCAAGGGGCAGGTATACCGTGCTGTAGGTGGATTTTTTCAGTTCCGAGATTCCTTTGCAGTACAAAACGGTTGCCTAACTCCCTTCTTTGAGTTACCTTTATCCAAGTTGCTCTATCCGAGCCTGTTAATCAACGCCATACTAGAATTCTACCGGCAGCAACAATGTATTTTGAAATACGTAAAGTGCAGGACATTTTCAGCCCGGGAGAAGTCCTGGATATCCTGGCAGTCCTCTTGGTCACTGAGCAGATGTTACAGAGAAGTAATTTGGGATCAAGCGGTTTTCAGAAAACGTGTTGAGAGGCTGAGTGTGACCTTTTGAACCATGCCTTTAGGCGTCACTCTGTTATATACTTTTGGTTTTGTGTTAGGGATTGATACCTACAGCATTTACATCATTTAAAAAAGTGGTGTATATCCGTACCGTCTATCTTAGAAAGGCAGAAGCAGAAACACTCAAAAAGAGGCATTGTACTGATCCATTTCTTTATGTAAAGGTTCACTTTTGCATATAGATACTAAAGTCTCACTATTGGCCAATTGCCATAGAAAATTGTATATAATAATAATGTAGCAGTATATTTACCTTTTTAGGTGTCTCTTGTCCTTTCTTTCTGAGTATGTGTAACTTTCTGTGTAACTGATTTTAAAGGTAATGTAAATATCAATAAGGTAACCTGAATACAGAAGGTTCAAGTGCTCACACACGAGTCACTGGTGTTCTTATCTTATATGTTTTGAGTGAAATACAAATATCATCTTCCATATTGCCTCTTGGACTCCCAGGCTAGAAGACACACTGGCGAGTGAGTCCACACAAGACACACTTTGACCCTGTTGTTTTGTGCTGGACCCCAGCCTGGATGAGAATGGTCACATGGTCCTATGAACTGATACGGCCCCCAGCGAATGGCGCGTGCGTGTGTGAGAGGTTATGGAGTTGGGGGAGAGGGTTCTGAAGGCTGGCTCACGGCACTTGGTGTCATTGCTGCGTATGCGCGTGTGTGTTTGTGTGGTGGAGTTTAATTAAACCAGCACACACACACACACACACATGCAGCAGGTCTCTGGATCCAGCCAGCTGAATTAATGGCCTCATCCTTGCTGACGGGCTCAGCTGATGAACATTTGATTGTTAATTATCTCTCTTGACAGCGGCAACTGTGCCACCCCCCGCCCCGAACTGCCCCCTAACATCACCTGTAACACACACACGCACGCACACACACACATGCACATGCCATGTGTCCCTGTTAGCAAGAACACCAAGAACATTGTGGTGTTGTAGAGATGGGTGGAAAACTCAGCCTTGAAGTTTACTTAAAGTACAGACACCAAAGTATAATTGAAGTTTACTTAAAGTACAGACACCAAAGTATAATTGAAGTGTACAGACACCAGTGAAAGTTAACAATATGAGCCAATTGATTACAATGTGAGTGGAAGTATAGTATTGTGTTAAGTATGTGTATTGCATACTTATTTAGTATACAACACATTAATAAATCAAATGGATTTTCTTATTAATCTTTCTTAACCTTTCAGAGAGTAACCCGTGTCAGTAAAATATGTTATCATATGTTCTATATACAGTATCTGTTTTATGTTCAGTTATTTCTAATCTAACACAGCGTTAAATGAGGAGTTGGGAAGGTTGTGAGGAGTTGGGGAGCAGCTCACGATTGACAATAAGCCTGGTATGAGTTTATGGCCTACCTTAACTATCAATATGCTTGATAAAAAGAAAAAAGCTAACTAAGATAAAATATTAACGAACTGAAATACTGAAAACTGTGAAGTATACAGTACAAATATTTCAGGGTTGCAGTTGGATTCAATGTCTATACAGGTGCATAGTGATATTCTGATTGCTGAAAAACACATCTTAAGCCATAGCAGTTCAACCCTTCTTCATCTTGCTACAGCACACAGCAAGGCTTCCTGCATTACGGGTGACAGACGGCCTTGTGCGCTCGCTCTTTACACAAGTAAGTCCGTTGCGTCATTCCCGGTTCCTCTGAACATCCTCGCTCCTTTCCATCACCTTGTGCGCTGCACACCGTCATGGCGGGTGGATGGTGTAACATCAGGCAATCTTGGAGCGCTGTTGGATACTTCGGCTGGTCTAGACAAGTTGCCAGACTTGAGCTGGCAAGAAGTAAAAGTATTTCCTCCCACCTATGATGATGTATTTTTCCCACCTATGATGTTTAACAGAAATTAAATTGATATAGAAGCTGTTGTATAGCAGACATGGTCACGCGCTGCCGATACTATTTATCATACATCCTACTGTTGCTTTAGGTGACACCATCTTCATTTTGTGGATGTTTTTAGCGTGCCAACCCTGCACGCTAAGCTGGCTTGGCACACTTGCTTGGAGGGGGGTTTAAGATAGAAGCCCTGGCACCTCACGGCTGGCTTTTAATTGTTTTTTTGTGACGCAAGAGTCGTGGTTGTGCGCGGAATTAACACTTCAAGGGCATTGGAGAGAAAATGCAGTTAATTTCACTGCTGTGGCGCAGTAAATGTGCAGTGATTCTTCCTATGTGTGACTTAAAGGCAGGGTCAGTGAAGCAAAGTATTACGACGTTGATGTGAGCGGTGTTCGCCACTTTGTTAATGTTATACGGAGCCAGGGTTGTGTAGAAGTATCGGAAAGAAAAATATGTCAACACGCATATAGAACGGAAAGCTAGCAAAATGCGAGGAGATATTTGGTGAAATTTACAAAAAGTTTAACTTGCAATAGCTATATGTACACTTGGTGGACTATTGGTCAAACTGTTCAAGGCCTTGTAATAATATATTTCCTAACAAATTACAGGATGTCTAAATTGGAGGGGAAATAGTAAGATGGTAGCTAAACACTGTATAGCAATTTGGTTGAGATTGTACAGTTTCAACATGTTCAACAGGTGTAACTACCTGACAAATATGTATATACAAATCTATCACACCTTTACTCATTCCCATCGCCGTGAAGTGAGATTGTCACTTTAGGCAATGAAAAGCACAATGCATTTTGTCCACTACAAAGGAGGTAGTTGACAGCTAATGCTATACTTGGTGCATGTAGTAATATGAATATATAAAGTACAGTACATGAAAACAAAACATGTTCTCTCCAGAATTCAGACTGCACTATATACATTACAAGTAGGGTGTGATTTCACACAGAGCAAAGGTCTGAGAAAAGGTCTATTCAGCTACTTTAAACACCTGTGTGGAAAAGAGGGGATTTAACCTGCAACACAGCTTAGCCCTTTGTATTGTATTGGTTAACTATAAAGTCAAATGATTTACCTGTGGGGTAAAGGGTTACCTATGTGTTAATATTAATATCATGCTTCCACATATTATCACATTGAAAGTTCCCCACGTGCGGTACAGTTAAAGTTTGGGCATTTGAACATACAGTTTGGATGTTTTGGCTCCAGCTGTGAGCAAGGTGTCTTTTGTCTTCCCTTGCAGCTACGGCGTCATGGGACAACAGGTGTGTTCTGTTAGCCATGAAAAAGCACAAGATCCACACTCACCCTTTGACCCACGCTCTCCTCCACTCCTTTCTGTTCACTTAACATCAAGTGAGGTACGGCATAACAACATGGCACCACTCACACCACTGGAAAGATAACTAAATAATCTTTGAGATAAACGGAATCAAAGCTTTGTGAACAGAAAACCTTTCTCGGTATTTAACCTTCTGAGCAGCGAATCGTTTTTCATTTCAAGGGGCCCCAAATACATACACAATGTGTGTTATTATTGGTCCTAGAGAGTGTAGTTAAGCCAGATATACACAGTATAATATACAGTACTGTATCATATTTTTAAAACAGGCAGTACATCAATGATCTGTAAGATAAGATTGAAAGACAAATTGGTTAAACATCAAACGAGACCAACAATAAAAAGAAATGTATTGTAAAGGTCAAGAAAAAAAAATGGCCACATTGAATATCTCATGCGACTAACCTCCAGAGAGCATAATAAGCCACCATTAATTCTGCTGGGTCTTCTACATTGTATCCACTGCCGAAATCATCTTACCAGCACTTTGCAGGACAGCCGGCCCTTTACTTAAGCACCATAGCCTTTATTTAACATCTTAATCTCTATGGAGGTGGTGGGGAGCTTTTCCCAATGTTGGAGAGTGTGTCTGTTATTCTCACTTTTATATTGAGCTCCTTGAGCAGCTGGTATAAGGGCAATTGGCTGTAATTGCATCGCTTGATTTGACGGGACGATCTTATCCTGTGGGCTATCTCAATAGCGTTTATTATGCTCCCCTACCCATCATTTACATCACTCCCCCTTCTCAGTTTTACAGTAGTGTTGCAGTATGCCTGTGTGTGGACCCTTCAGTCTCGGCTTCGGCTGGTGGTGGGGTTGAGGAGCGGACGCCACATGAAGATAGTGAGATGTCAATTTAGCCTCCCTGCCACAACCCCCGCCCTCTCACCACCACTCACAAGTACCGGCCTCCGAATTAAAATCATCCTTCACGTCTCCGTCCGTTTTTTTGTTGAAGCTGTGCTTTGGAGGGCTCTGGGTAAACTTCAATTATGTTCCATTAACGGTGGATCCATCGATCCGTACATGTGGCGAATGGTCCGATAGGCTACCTATAAATGGGGGCATTTGTAGGAGGAGTTGCACAGGCTGGGCTTACCTCCCATGGATCGGGGCCTTTGGATCTATGCGATCTAAGGTCCCCCCTGCTTCCAGCTCATTGAATTCTACTCAGGCAGCCTGTAGACAGCTCCTAGTGGGCATATGCTATTGACCAGATGCTCAACTATAGGAAGTGCAGATGTATTAAGTGAATTTAAAGATACACTAAGCAATGGTTTCACACCTCAGTCTAGCCTATGTTTAAGCCCAAGGTGTAACAGTAAGTGTGTTGAGTTTCAACTATCTTTTACAAAATGTTCAATGTGTGTTACTATGCTCTACAGCTGCGTGCACACAAGTTCACTGAATACACAGAAGATTGTGTGTTATGTGTTCTGTGGACGAATTTAGTGTGCATCAAATGCATGCACGGAGTGCTGAAACACAAAGCCAAGTTGTTTTTTGTTCAGCATGAAGTACACCAAATCAAGTCAAACGGTGACCCTCAAATCTGTCATTTGAAAAACGACTTTAAAGTAAGAACAGCTAGGGGTAATGTTTCACCGGCCGCTCATCCAATACAGGCTGTTATTGCTACAAAATATTAATGAAACACCTGATCTCTGTGCTTTTCATGCCACCTACATCCAAGAGCCCCTGCGCTGGGACGCATTTTCGTATTTTTCCCAAAAATACGAAGGGTAGAGGAAATTCATACATCAAGTGAGGATAAAAAGAGCATCGTCAGAAGTTCGCTGTGACAACCGTAAATCGGGGAAAAAAGGTGTTGTCGCCAAGACGTGTTTATGCCAACACCTTGTCAGTGGAACAGAAGAACACAAGACATAGCCGTGTAACTTCCACAGACCGTCAAATTCCTAGTCACCCCCTCAACCCCACAACAACAATTTGAATGCTTCCAATAATATGAAGCAGTCAGTGGTACAACATCATGCATTGGTTAATGAAAGTATATGTTTTTCTTTTCGTCTTATGTTGGCCACAACTGAAGCCAGTGCCTTGTTTAGAGCATGTCCTTCACAAGATTGCGGTGTGTTATCTTCCCTTTCTTTTCCTTAGCCTTGAACTGACTTGCCTGACTGTCAAACGCAAATACTCCCTTCAGTGGCTAAACACCTTGAGGTGAGCTCATCTTTAATCATTATTTGATGACAGAAGTCTACAAGTGTCGCATGCACGCAAATCGGGAGATCGCTGTTCCTTAGCAACAGGCCGCTAGCATCCCAAACAATTTCATTAAAGCGTGGCACCTCTCAGCAGGTGGGGGAGTGTTAGCGGAGATAAACATTCAGGAGCAGATTGGCCACGGTATTTGCCAACATCACAACTGATATCAATTTCTTTGTGAACCGCCTCGAATATTGTAAGTGGATTATGCCAAGGTGTCAGGGATGGTACAAGAGTGTATTAGGATGAGTCTCTCTCTCTAGTGTTTTTTTATTTTATTATTCTTGTGATGGGAACAAAATGTATTGTATTCCAGGGAATGAGAAGCACTTTAATCCACAAGTACAAAGGATAAACAGGGATTTGCCTTGGTTCTGAGATTTAGTGACAGTACATAATTGTATTTTACATAATATGCAATTTCATGTGAATGAATAGTGCATTTCGCTGTACCTGTATATTGGTTTACTTATGGTCAATAATAAAAACCCAGATCTTACTAAAACGTTATGACTGCTTTTAACCATGTAGTTGCTAAATACAGATTACATGTTTTTTATTTTATTTGTATTTAACCTTTATTTAACCAGGTAGGCCGATTGAGAACAAATGCTCATTTACAACAGCGACTTGGCCAAGACAAAGCGCAAATCTGCAGGATATACAGACATACAGTTAGACATAGAACACAGTTACACATAGAACACAGTCTAAAAGAATAAAATCTAGTCTATAAATACAAGTTTTGTACAGTCTATTGTTATTTGGGTGCAGCTGAGACACTACAGAGCATACAACATGTGCAAATATTGGTATGGTGCAACGGAAGAATATTAAAAGAGTGAAGTACAGAAGTTGCTGTGGCGCATGGATGATAAAAAGGGCATTTACTGTATGTGCGCAATAAATAAATGTTGGGGGGAAGTTAGCATGTACATTTAACAGTCAATAGTTTGAACAAGTTTCTTAAAAGCACTTTTTTAAAGCAGGTTTTTTGTAAATTATTCCAGTCATCGGCAGCCGAAAACTTTAAGGAGAAGCGGCCACGTAAAATATTGCTGTCTGTAAAATGTTTAATCTGTTAAATGAGGTGGTTGGACCCTGAACCGGAATCTGAATAAAGGTAATATCATTACTCATATGTAGCTAGCAACAATTTAACAGATGCACCTGAAGTGCTTAAAGTACTTAACAATATTTAACTTCAGGCTCGACCTGAGTTCATGATCAGGTGAGTTCCACCTAGGCTAGGTTGTTGACAATGACAGCATTGCTCAACTGCTAACAGGTACGACACAATCATTAACAAAACCACGTTTTCAGAGCTGTCGAGTGTACAAAATGCCCAACCTGTGCACTAACAGAAATGGCAACCGGTTTAAGGCCACAGAAGGATTTGAGCCATAGGCATATTCTTTTTTTTTGCAGGCGTCCCCCTTAATATTTAGAACAAGTGTATTTGTCCCCATCCATCCATCCATCCATCTTCTCCCGCTTATCCGGAGTCGGGTCGCGGGGGCAGCAGCTTCAGCAAGGGACCC
>JAODTR010000012.1:314058-333666 GCA_025399935.1 Amblyopsis rosae | reverse complement strand
GGGTATCTTATTGTTGGCTAAGTGCCATATATATCAGTTCTAATCACCAGCTAATCATTGTCCTGTTTCTCTCTCTTTTGTGTCGCCGGTGAATGCCCTTCACGTGTGTGTTTACTTCAAAGCAGGTAAGCCCTTCAAAATCAACTGTTTGAATGCATTACGCCACATGAACACATGTACCTCCCAACATCAACACACACACACACACACCCATTCACAGTAGGCATTTAAAAGGTCACCAATAATAATTCCTCAAAACTCACATCAAAGCGATTGGGGGGCTTTTCCTATCCCTGTCTGGTTTGGCAGGAACCAGTTGAATACCTTATTTGTCGCAAGACACGTCCTCATACATATTTAACATGTCGAATAGGCATGAAACTATAAAAACACGCATTATGATAGTAGGGGGAAAAACATTTGCCTCTCCAAACATGATGTTTACAGGTGGTGCTGTCAACATGCACAAAGCAACCGGATATGCATAGCGCTCGTGGCGGCCCTCTACATACCCATCTCTCTCTCTGTTATTATTTACCGGCAGTACCTTTCGCTCTGTGCACCCCTGCGCTGGCCTGTTTATCACTGTGCTAAATAATTTACACCAACGAGTAGCATTTTTTTGTGTTGCCGACACAAACCGATAGTACACAGCTTTCATTCATCGAAGTTTAATCGACGCCTGCATTTTTGTTTGTTTGCTTGTTTCTTTCTTCCATTTTTTTTCTTTTAGAATAAAGCACACTTAAAAATTTAGATGCTAATTATTTTGCATTATTCATGCCTTCTCCGGGTCCTGGTAGATTTAAACATATCTGAGGCCACCTAGATTCGAGTAATTACCTAGGCCCAGACTGCTTCTGTTATGAATAAGGTATTGGGTACAAGCGGAATATGTGCCTGACAAGCTTTTAAAGTGGCTTTAACACCGTAACTTGCATGTCGCCTCTCGCGCATGAACGGCCGCCAAACGTACCCGCTATTGCTCTCAGGTGGAGCTTGAAGAAGGCTGGTAGGAGCAGTCGAGAGTGATGTTACCCCCTCACTCCAAACACCCCCACCACACCCTTGGTCTCAGCTCCCACATCTTTATCCATTTCTCAAGCCTGTAGGATCCCGTGAAGTATTTTAGATCTAGTGTAAGCGGGTCTAGTGCTTGGCCTTTAAGCCCGGCAGCTCTTCCTAGCATGAGGAGAGAAACCTGGGAGTTACCTGATGATTTCTCTTGGTTAACACCTGGCTTTGTTTGGGTGGGAGGGGAATGGGGCTTCTTTTGGCAGTTTGAGCTGGCTTTATTCTAAGACACGCTGGGAAAACATTGATAGGAGAGCTTTATAGAAGGAGATATCAGCTATCAGGGAGATATAAACTCAGCCTTAGTGCTAAACCCCATGTCTTACAACGTGAGGGGAAAAAAAGCACCTTTTTATTGGCTTTCCCAAGCTGGTGGGAGGCGTCTTATCTTTAAAGGTGCCTTTAATGTCAAGCGCTTCCTCGTCTACCTGTAAATATAGCCTGCTCCGTACGCCTGAAACCGGACCTCACATTATGTGAAAAGATGAAGTGAGGACGTCCCTAGCGGTATTGATTATCCCATCTCTGTGGAGATGAAAACGATCCTGTGGTACATTTGAAACATTTCATATCTTTCCTGTAACTGGGTGGTGAATGTTTCATACCCACAACATGTTAAAAACGTTACCGGCTGCCAAGAGGGCACATTCTGTGACCCTCCATATACACATCATGGATCTGGAACAATGTGTGGTAAGGTGGAGGGGAACACATACTGTAAGTACAGTATGCAGCAGAAGAGGAAGGGTGGTAAAGCGTGTGTATCTGTGTGTGCGTGTGTGTGTGTGTTAGTTGCCTCCATGAGTCGATCATCCTCACTACCCCGGCAGAAAAATTAATATTTAAACATGCTAATAATGCAGCAAGTCTCGCCATGCACTTCTAAAGCAAGGCAACAATATTTTTCACCTGGGGTAAGACCATTTCCCTTTCCGCTCGACTAACCCCCCCTACTTCCCCATCCCCCCCTCATATATGAACAGGGGGGTGTCTGCAGCCCTGGATCTTAAAATGCACAATACGGTGTATTCCCATGAACTGAAACCTGTTGGGAAGGTGGAGACGAACATTTGCGGCAGGGAGAGAATCTACTGTATAGATACTGTCAGAGAAAGGCATGGTGTCAAATGTCGGTGGCTTTCACCAGTTGAACTTTAACCTTTTGACCTCACTTTGACCTGTGCTCAGCACTACATTAACATTCTAGGCATTCAGCCAATGCGCTCATGCAAGGCAGATATTTCTTCTCCTCTCATTTCTTTACCAGGCTATCTGACTTGATTATTCTACTGATATGCTACGATTGTTTTGCATTTATTGAGCGATATATATCAGTATGTAACTTTCACAAACCTCTTGCGGACTCTCCAAAACGCGCTAACTCTCTAGTTATTCCATAACGTCTTAGTAAATACAAATAGAAATACACCGAAAAATAAGAACACTAGGTGAGGTGCATATTGAAATAGCCGCAGAGGTAAACAATCACAGCATTTTGTGGGCACGCGCTGTCAAGCCAAACGCATTACAGATGCCTTTAAGGTTTTATAATTGATCATGAAAACGAATTGCCAACCTGCCAGGGCTAAATTGAAAGGCATAAATAAGAGTTATGCATTAAGCCTCAACCCTGGATTTGTTTATGTGTATCTGTGTTGTAAGCAGCGCTGGCCTCGGGAGGGGGGCTAGGTTCATCTTTCATAGATCACAGTGGCATTTATATCCCCCACGCCACCATCCAAGAGCAACACACACCTTGTCTGGAGTCTCCACACAAGAGCGGGCTTTCTGTAAAAGATCACGTTGTAAGCTGATTTCCACTCCTTGGGAATGAATAGTTCGCCCGGTGCCTCAGGGCAGCGATTAAAGGCAACGCTAGGTTGAACAGCTACCTTTGTGCCGGTAAAGACAGGCCACCCCCCCTTGATATATGGTGTAACCGGTCAAAATCCCAACAAGAGAAACCATTTCCTGTCCATGTCCCACACTAATTCCCCCCCCTGTTCCTTTCCTTGCTTCACTGGCAGGGATTGTGGGGGGTAGGGTGGGGGGGGGTGATCGGTTGTTCTAAACGGAGGGTGACAGGACGAGGGCAGGGGACGCCGCTCCATCATCAGCCATGCCCTGGGGGCACGAGGGAGGCATGGGGGTTGGGACAGACCAGCCAACCAGGGTTGACGCTCCGGTGGATGCTAGCGTATCAGGGACAGAGTGGACTTCAGACGTGCTAGAAGATAAGAGGCACGTGTAAAGAAGTATAATAACCAAAGAGGCATGGATGGAGCTCGACGTGAAACATTAAAAGTTGTGTAAATCTTTAGAAACCAAGCTTTAGAGGAATTTAGAATGGAACGCTTATGTTCTCTTTACGAGCCGTGTATTATTTTAATGACGTGATGGGCTTTTAACCTGCCGCAAAGGCCTATGGGTCGTGAAATTCACTCAAAATTCCAGTACTATAAACATGCACTGTACTGTAGGTTTTTTAAAGGTCCACTCATTGATATTAGGAAACTGAGAGTGTAGGCCTCTCCCTCATATGAGGGAGACTCCTCGACGCTGTTCTCTACTCCTCTCACTTCTGCGAACCGTTTATTAAAACTTAAACTGTGAGCAAGAGCAGAAATTCAAAGACAGACCGTGTGTGTGTGTGTGTGTGAAGAAAAAGGTGAAAAGCGCTTTTGAATCTCCCTCCCCGGGAACCCCCGACCTCCCTGCCTGGCTTCTCTCCTCAGCCCAGCCCTCTCCCAGGGATAAAGGCAGACACTGCACTCAGGAGCACCTATTTAAACCTTAATTGATTCCCCTAAAAGGAGCCTCGGCTGCCACACTGTATTAGGGCCGGGCAGACGAGCCTCACGGCAAATTGGCCTGCTGCTCCGCGTCCCCCACCCCCTTCCCCCCGCGCTCCCCCTTTCACCCGATGGCGGGGACATTAATGCAGGGCCGGCAAGAATCCAGTCTAGACTAGACTTGAGAGAGGAGGGGGGGATTTACGCCGAAGGTTGCAGCAGATGACTTTTACCAATTAGATCAAATCCTTGGCTAATTTAAGGTAACCCCCTACCACCCCCGGTCACTGCTGTCAATCATCTTAAGTCGGTTTATTTTGGTTCAGGCACACAGTGTAACTTTGCATAGGTTACCTATAGAACGTGTTATTTACACGCAGGGCGAATTACCCTATAGGGATTCTACTGGCAAGGCATTAGCAATACTACGCACCTTAGGAGATACATTCATTAAACATGCTTTAGCTAATTGTCTTCGTTTTGAGTTTCAAATGTATACCAGAAGAGATGTATTTATTGTCGTATACTGTACTAGTTTAAATCATCCATCAAAGTTTCCGTCACTAACTATTGTGAACACATGCACACACATGCACGCACGCACAGTATTCCTCTGACAGTGTGTCACTCGGTCACTGTTGTGTTGCAACGTGTTGGGACGGACACCCATCTGGTCCGAATCAATCCCTCTCATCTCCACGGTGAGGTCTAGCCAGATCTCCCTGGGTCATCCAGCTGCAATAATAACCCCGAGCTTCATCAAAGGTCCACCTCGGACAGAGCTCAGGTCCGCTCAGATGACCCAGCAGAACCAGGTCTCTGGCCAGGTTTCTGTGCATTGTCATAAATTAATGCTAGAATAATACTAGTAGCTTGTAATATTGGATGTGTTCTGAAAGGCTGTTTTGTAGATTAATCCTATCAGGAAGCCATTACTGTGCAATTTCAAATGTTGTGTAAACTTACTGGAACATGCTCCAATATAATCTACAAAACTAAATATAAATACTGTTGTTGTTTATAAACTACTTTATGTTCACCGTTAGCCGCTTGTGCCCACAATAGTAATATTTACACATTTGTGCTATATATTTACACTATCTGCACATGTGCATATCATGTAAACATATATAACCTGAAATGTTAGCAACATTTTGTAACTAGCTAACGCCAGACCTGTAGCAACCTGTTTAGTGACTCTGGACAGCATTCATTTGGACCGATTTTACTGCTCTTTTCGAGGAGTGTGTATGCGCTCACAGGTTTCGCTGTGAGGATTTTCAGAGCAAAGAAGACGAGCTAGTGAAAAGAGGGGGAGGAGGAAGGGGGATCTCTCTACATGACAATACCTACATCTGTCTGCTGTTTAGCTCTTTGTCCTATCAGGGACCGGCTTTGTGGTGGGGTGCTGTCGTGGTAACAGGACGATGGAGGTACCGGGGGTGTTCCAGGGAAGGGTGGGAGGTCGTGAAGGCTTGTGACTCCAACGCCCCTGTGACACAGCTTTTGTTGTGCTCCGATATGTGATCCTCTTAGCGGTTTCTGTCTCCGCCCACCGAAGCCCCCCAACCCTGGTCCGGCTAGCCCCCTGCTACCAGCACTGCTAATGCTACCCAGCACACACACACAGATGAAAAGTCAAATTCCTCCTCGCTTTTGTTTGCGTGTTGTTGCGTGATTTCTCTCTCTTCGTTTACTCAATTCTTTGTACTTTTTCGGACTGTTACGGACTGTTACATACAGGCTTTTTTCAGAAGCCAACACAAAGCAAAATAAAACCACCAAATATCCTAATCTCTCCGTGAGTAAAACCAACGATTTATACTTTAAGTAAAACAACTTACAGTATAAACCTCCCTAAAGATAAAATTTCTCACTTTGTGGGCAGGGTGAGTGCAATGTCATCCATTTGCACACTTGGTTACCGAGCAAGAACAGTTTATAACCCCATTTTTTTTCTGCTATTATTTTCTCTTCTCCTCACACATTCAAGAGAAACAAAGTTGAGGCCCATGGTCTCTAGAGAGACCATTACAGGGTCTTTATTGTTCCAAAGCTGAGGTCATCTCTCTTCTGCCTAAACAAAAGGCCATGGCTTTATTGCAGCCTCTCTGTGTGAAAGGAAACCTACTACAACATTGTTTGATGCTCAACTGATCTACAAAGATAGTTGGCTAGCACACACACAAACACGCACACACACACACACACACACACACACACACACACACACACACACAGATGGTGTTTCCTCAACTAGCTTTATATATATTGAGCTTGCTTGCACAGCGTTTACAGAGATGTGAAAATATTTGGCTGTAAAAGAGACATTAGCTGCCGAAGCATTATTTTGTCGCATTCTGTCTGTTTCCAAAACTACCAGATTTGGGTGGAAAAAAACACTCCAGCAGTCAAATCTCTTTAAATGTCCTGAAGTGCTACATTCGAGGTGTCGTGCGCGACAGCTCTCTTGCAGAGATGTCATAGTGGGTTTTTTTGGTGACACGCTGACACACATCAGAGGTGACTGAAAAGAACAGGAGGACGAAGAAGGGCACATGAAGTTACCCCAGGCCTCCAACGGGTTTGCGCTCGAATTGTCTGAATAAAAAACACTTCAAGGTCGAAAAAAAAATGCAACGCTTCTGAGTCACTTTAACTTGTTATTTTTTTGGGTCATTGTCTGAAAAAATGTAAATTACTGCCATCTGAAGATACACAATCCAAGGATAAATGGAATTCTTGTGTTTAATTAGCTGATTTTTATGTTCATAGAAAACCAATTAATATGAAAAACATTAGGACATTTGATAAATCAATCGCTTCTTCAAGGACAGAAGCCCTCTAAGCAATAATGCATCTACTATCTAGATTAAATTAATTTAGTTTGTTCGGTCACAGTGATAAAACGCAGAGGTACAGATGACAAACAAGAGTCCAACATATTAATGACATCTCAGACAGGCCAAGCCTATAATCAATACGAAGCTCGTCTTTCATTTACATTAGTATAATATGTAATCACTACAGCCTGGCTATGATCGGGCGAAATAGTAAAACAACGCTAAGCCCTATTGCTGTAGATTTGCCAGGGCGGTCACAATGTCAGCCCTTTTGTTTTTGATGTGGTGACCTTGATAATTGTGACGGTAATTACAATAAGTGGCCATTATATTTCAAGGTGCAGCCCCCCCTTAATTATCCAAATCAATTTGAGTCACTATCAATTTGATAATACCTCCTAAATGTTTGGCAGCATAGAAGGTGCACAATGTGCATGCTGTCGTCTGCGGTATAATGGAATGCTGTTATTGAGATTGAGCCACCCATCTCTCATCTTCAACGCCAATCAATATTAACAGCTTGTAAAAAGTATGGCCAAAGATTACCCTTTCTCCTGAATAGAAAGAGACACTTAAACAAAATGTGCCCTTCTGGACCTTTCAGATTCAAATGAAAAAGAAAAAAAAGCAGCAAGCAGCACCTTGGTAGATGATGGGTTTTCCCATTAGCTATAGTTGCATTTATCATTAGCATGTTGGCTACATAACTAGCCTAATAGCTAACATGGCTATAGTAATGGCTCTTTCAGGGCTGTGACCCACCTGAGCCTCTGTAGATTCAGGCCCCACTGCAGCCTGATTCAAACGGATGCCACAGGAAAGCACAAGCCACAGAGCATGGGGCTGTTAATTTCTGCACCTGTGTTGTGTTGCAGAAAAAAAGTGCAAGCCATGCACTTCTCCCCGGCCTTGTCCAGCAGCAATATTCGGAGCTTATTAATAAAAAAACAGACAACAGTTTGGCAGTTCTTTTGATGTATGTGCCTATTCAGAGGGTAGCCCCACTGTCTGACAATGCAGAAGAGATTGTTTTCCCTGAAACAGACCTCCCCCGTCATTTGCCAATAAGAAACAACTCGGCGCGGCCGAAGGCAAGATTTGCAAGCTACCTGACATAATTTACTGCTCGGCCGAGTCATAATTCAAAAAACAACCACAACGGCTATTGAATGAATTCCAATATAATTAATGACAAATTGTGATCACATGGGAATGGTTTGCCACCCCGTTTTCTGTAAAAGCCTTTGAAACCGTGTAAAAAAAAAATATATGGTGCACTTTGTGTCGCATTCTGCAATACAGCATTTTTTATTTCCCGCGTAAAAACCCGTTGTTATCGTTCAGCGCAAGCTAACCGGCAGTGTGGAGTTGGTTTGTGGGGGGAAGGGGAGCAGAAGGGCGGGGGAACTGCAATTATTTCAGTGGCCTCATTGTCATCTGCTGGAAAAATGTGTAATTAGCACGTGTTTACAAGTCTGGCACACCTGCCGCTCATCCGTCGCTGTAATGTTTGCCTTCAAGAAGCCGGGAGGCTGCCAGCCACTGTCACTGGCTGTCTCCGACACAAGGAGGGGAGGAAGAGGCAAGGAGAGAGAAGAATGACAGGGGTTGATGTGGAAAGAAAGAGCACCACTATGGGCGCCATTCTTCCAGGGAAATCTCTGACTGGGCTTAATGCCGCGGGTTACAGCGCATGTGAAGAAATGGGCATTTACATGGGTATACAATAGAGACTACATTACTAGCACAGTAGCCTCATTATATCCAGGACGCCTACCTTCTGCCCTGCGCTGGTTTACTCACTTCTAGCTCTTATTGTTGGAGTATAATGGTGCTCGGGCATTTCTGAAATTCCCTCATTATTCAGCTTATTAAGGCTGCACCAACTCGATAATCGCGCCGCATTTCGTGTCAAAGGGAGCGACTGTGCTGATTTTCCACATTTGAAGGCTAGACGAGGCTCGGAGCTCAATCCTCTGCGCGTGCAGGCGGGATGAAATTGCTCTGTAAATACAGCCCCCGACGCGTGGCACTCGCTCGCCGGCGAAAACACAATGCGAGTTTTCTCCCAGGAGCCACCACGCCGAGACGAAGTGCACCTGACAGATAACCCCCCCCCACACACACACACACACACACACACACACACACACCTTTCTGACCAGTTAAATAAAACACGGTACACGATCGCAGACAACACAATGTCTACATTGAAAAATGGCGGGTGTGGTGCGGGCACAGTTAACCATGGCCACGCCCTGCCCAGGCCTGACTTGACAGAACAAAAACGGTAAAGGGACGCACATTCAACTGGACGTCAAGCTGCCACTGAAATGTTGCCAGATCATTCCGTTTTTGGGGACACAAAACACACAAAATAATTAGTGCCATTTCTCGTACTATTACTAGAAACATCTACTTGCCATGTGGTTAGAACGATCGAGATTAATTGTTTGGAAAATAAACAAAAGATAATGATTCTTGCCCTGTATGCTAAAAGCCATATAGCACTTTGTGGTAAGGAACTGAAAATGGGTCACAAAGAGACAATACAAAGAAATGTTGTTTTCTTCCTCCTTCGCTCGCTGCCTTTAACACGCGCTCAGTGTAATTATCGTGTGAGGCAGTTAAGCTCTCTCTCACTGGTTTGAAGCATCCTGTGTTTCTTTTAAAGAACATTCTGAGGCATTTCAGGAAGCCAAGAAGATGCGATGCCCGGGGCAGACCAGGGATGCATTTTGCTGGGTGACATGTTGTCATATAACGGAGGAGGCGGGGGGTGGTTGTGGGGGGGTCCGGAATCAATTGGCAATTAAATAATGCACCTTGTGAGGATGACAAGAGGCATTTGGTTGCGTGGAAAGCGAGGGGCTTTGTAATGAAGGCCTAATGACTATTCATGAGCGATTTTCAGTCCGCTGATCCACTCGAATGGGAAGCTCTGCCCTAGAGACTCGACGCTGTCAGTTTCTCTCACCTCAAAAAAAAAAAGAAAAAGGCGCCGCGATCGACGGTGTAAGAACGCGAGCGAGAAATTACCCAGAATTCCGCCCCCCGGGGCCCTGTCTCAGGTCACGTACAGGAGGAAGGGAGGGAGGCAACACACAGCTGGCACACTATAGGTGCCACCGGGGGACAAAAAAAAAAAGCCTCCAAATCAGGAAGCTAGTGATCACCCTGAATTGACAGCGGCGGATACCTTTTCACACAAGAGCAACTTTCAGGCTTTTGTTCTCTTTCTGGGCCCGTATCCTGCCACATATTATCCCGCCTGCCAGAGCTTTAGTGAGGGCCCATCTGCTGGCCCTGCGTTTATGACCTTGCTCGAGACGACGGTCGCATGGTCATACATTTGTGGAGAGGCCCCCCATTTGCATTTGAGCAGCGCGTTAAAAGGTGGACTCCTCAATCGGAGGGAGGGGTAGAGATGTGTGTATCCTCATCTCCGGTTGGATAAACAAAAGTGTGTACCTTTTTTAACAATGTGAGACGTCCTTGCAAGGGCACCGCCAGGCTCGCTGAAGCACACATAAATGATTAGTGACCTTTCACCCCCAGCGTGGAATCAGATGGGTCCACCCATCAGCACCCTGTGCCACTCGGTGGAAATATCAGTTGGCAATTAGAATAGGCATCGCAAGCCGAGCTTAGCATGCGTGAGCAGAACCGTGCTTTAAAAGACTGCCCATTGATCCTACCACTAATTGTTGATACATTTGTATTATTTTTACTGCTATTATCATAAGCTATTATAAGTGCACTGATGGATGAAAAAGAAAATCCGTTTTAGTTACAATGTAGCATGTCTATTTCAGTGGCTGTTTTGATTCATCGCAGCCCCCTCCAGTGCGTATACATGTGCAAACACGGTATTATCTGGGTCTTATCGCTGCATCCAGCTCACCTTATCTAAGGTAAATACAATAATGTTCTCATTAGGCTGTGCTTCACAGGAACTTGGCAGGCTTGTTTGCTCTGTAATAAGAGAAGCAGAGCGAGCCAGGTTAGTGGAGAAGACTGAAACCCAGGCATTAAGCTTTGAAACGCAGAGCTGCACAGCACTAATTGAATAAGTCCTGCAGATACCTGCGCAAGTACAACCCCATTTGTACTGTAGCACAAAGGCAATAGTCCACAGTTTGAGTTCTGTGCTCCCTTTCTCTCCAAGCGGTAGCCTTTACGCATGGCATGCAGCCAAAACGACTATTACATAATTAATCTGCATTGATCATCTGGTTTGCACATGAATCAAATGGCAGAATAATCGAGTCATGAAGTTTTTATGTGCAGGCTCTCTCTCTCTCTCTCTCTCTCTCTCTCTCTCTCTCTCTCTGTCTGTAAGCTGCTTGGTGGTACTATGCAGATTTAACACCAGCTCACCAGACAATGTCTCACGTTCTGAAATCCAGGGTGGTAGAAAAGTCAGCCTCGGGTCTCGACCAGGTTATGAGTCGACTCTTAAATTAGGGGAAGCCGAGAAGAATCAGGCAGTTTGGCCCAAATTAGCTTGCTCCCCAGGGTGCACTAAAGATGACTCCTTTTCAGTGTATGTTTTCTTACTATAAATTGTCTCAAGAACGGCGGGTGAAAACTAGGCCAGGTTTCCTCCTTTTATTGTAACTGTTAAGAGCTTTCACCAAAAGCTGTAAAATGCAAAGCATTTCAGACCAAAGGTATAAATGGAAAACTATATTGTCTCATAACCTTTTTCTTTCTTTCTTTTCGTAACAAGAGCCCAAACAAACAAGAGCATTGGAATAACTTGCCAGCGCTGCCCTCGGTCAAGAGCTAGACACTGCCTCTTTGGGCCTGAGTAGTTTGTTAGCCAGTGAATCACAGCTCTAATAGTGCTTGGCCAAGCAGGTTCACGCATGGCGATTGGGCATCATCAGCAAAAAAAAAGAAAAAAAAAAAAGAAACCAGCGGCCGATCCAACTCTGCAAAAATGTAAACAGGGCATTTACAAACAGGTGCTGGAATAATGCCGTTTACAATTCCACAGTCATTATAAAAGGTAGTTCCCACTGAGACGTGTGAATCAATGCCGAGTGGCTGTTTCGCTGAGATAGAGCTTGGCTCGTATAGAATGTTGAGATGTTGATTCTGCTGCTCTACTGTCCTACCTCTTTGCGGTAAGCCGTTCCATGGTGGTAGCATTGCCCCAAGCCCCAGCAGTGGCTTTAATTGAAGCGCTAGCGCTATCATTTAGCATCGCTATCATTATTACAAAGGGAGCTGTTTTGACGATAACCTGTGTCTCCAGCCTGGCCCTGACCACACCCTAACCTAACCTCCACCTACATACTGACAACTGCGCCGCCCCATACTATGCCACCACCCCCCACCCCTCTTCCACTAAATGAAGGTGGAGGGCAGGCCCAGTTGAGGTCTCGGCGTGGGTGAGCTCGTCCTGTAGCACACCAGTTTGAGTATCCAAGGGATTCACTTGCTGCCCGTGTGGCTTATCTGCAGCCAAGAAGAAAAAAAAATATATACGCTTCGGTCAGTAAACCCTTCCTCTTAAGACCTTCTAATACAGATTGCATGCTGGGAATGAAGTGCAAGCTTTCGGGCCGTTGTTCCTGCTGACCTCAACCGCAAATGGTATTACCTATTCGCTTCCCCCACAGCCCAGCGAGCTCCCCAGCAAGGCTCTCTCTCTCTCTCTCTCTCTGTCTCGCTCTCTCTCTCTCTCCCCCCTCCTCTCGCTTGCTAAGTGTAGCAGAGCAGCCGTAGAATAGCAGAGTTCAGCGGCCCTTTGCTTTGCCGTCATTCAGGTAACAAGAGACTATATTTTGCGCTCGCCACTGGGTGTAATTGAGATAAAGTCTCTCTCTCAAATGTGTGGGAGTGAGCTCTGATCTACAGCACCTGGCCCCAGGGAGCCCGCTGAGACCTGGAGCCGTGATCGAGGGCCACACGAATAAACCTGACTTCCTAATCACGGATCACATTACATACTGAACATATAAAGATAGGTATAGCACTGGCTGCGTGAATGGCTATTGCTTTAGAACGGCATATTGCTAACCCCCCCTTTCCTGTACTGACATCAATACAGCGGAGCCCATGGGCTCAGCGTTGCACTGTAGAACGCTGTGGGAGGAGTTCCACAGGGCTCCTACATTGGCCCCTTTAGCCCTTTCCCCTCTGCTCCTCTGTGGCTCAGGCTAGCGTAGGAAGAGCGCTAAAGGAAAAACAAGCTGCGCACTTAGCATGTAAAAAATAAAGAAAAAAACTGCAGCCTTTGGCCAGGTGGTTTGTGATCTGTGTGTGTGTGTGTGTGTGTGTGTGTGTGTGTGTGTGTGTGTGTAGGATGGGGGAGGCGTGAAGTCTTCTCATATTGATTTTCTTCACTTCTCTGACAAACATCCTCATCTTTGTTTGGCCACTGAGGGCAGCAATGTGAGCGAGCAGCGTGGGGTGTGTGGAGCTCTCAGAGCAGGAGCGGGCATCCCTCCATGGCCTGCAGAACCTCTGCCTCTCTCTCTCCTCTTTGCTCTGTGTCCCTCAGCGATATCCAAGCGCGTTATCGTGCATCTTCTGTATTTTGCTCGATGTAATTTGAAAGTTCTGCGGGGACTGGCACCTGTATGCCTAGCCAAGAGTCTTGTGTGTGTGTTGGAGAATGCGCTTAACTCCTCTGCATTTGAACATGTCTACGTAAAATTACGTTTACCTTAGAAATGTAGTGCAGAAATGTCTACTTTAAATAAGGGCTGTATAATATTTATATTTAATATTTATTTTTGTACTTTTTTCTTGTTGGGTGTTTTCTAGAAGGCATAAGCTTTTTTCATATTTTATTAAATTTTTTGGGGTGTCGTTTTCAGGCCACATTCTGTGCTGAGTTCTGTAGTGTGCCCAGTATCAGTACCCCTGTGCTTCACAGCGGGAGCCCCCACATATGCAACGCTACCAAGGTGTCCATTCACATGCTGTTCCAGCCCTTCAACCTGTCAGATACACTTTTGTGACGCCAAATCCTTCTATTCATCATTCTCTTTTATGTCCCAAATATGTTTTATTTTTCTCTTTTATCATCGGAGAACCTGAACACCCTATGAGACACAGGCACTCCTGAGGCATTTTACATTAGCATTTTAGGTATTTTACGTGATACTTTGCTAACAATAAAGGTTGAAATAGTTGAAAAAGAAACATTGTTTATCTCAAACATCGTTCGTGAAGTGGTAAGTGGAATACTAGCCCGGCGAAAAAGGTCATTAAAATTTTTTTAGTACATTTTTTTATTATCTATGTTAGGGTTTAATTAATGACTTTTTAAACATGGTAAAACTGTTCTCAGTGTAGTCAAATTAACAAACATAAATGTCCTACAGTAACAAACTATTTCAGTTGAGAGTGCAAATAGGATTTGTTCTCAGCAAACACTCCTGTCATTAAATCGTCGTTACACTTGTTTAAATCTTTCATGGAACCATTTGAATAGGAATTTGACTCCTATTTTCCGGAAGACAGCGGCATGTATTCTGAGCCTCTCCACCTGGCTGTTGTGAATTATTCAGCGGATCAGGAAGTATTGCCCACCGCTCGTCTCCCACCCGAGTTCTCTCAGGTTGTAAAGGCCAAAATTGCTTCATCATGCCCAAGCAAAGTATGCATACATTATTCAGTTAAACCCAAGAAACAAATCTGACTGAAAAAAGACTACATTCAAATTTCTAAAAGGTGGTTATTTTGCACGAGTTTTCCACTATTATTTCTCGATCCAATTAGTAAAAGTATCTTTCCCATATACTGCTATTTAATCTAACTGAAAATAATGGTTTAATAATTTATGTTCACTGTTTAAAGTAAGGCTTCTGTTTGACATCAGCTACGCTGCGATAAACCAGACAGCTCTAGTTTTTCTAATCTATCTATCTATCTATCTATCTATCTATCTATCTATCTATCTATCTATCAGACATAGTATAATATTATGGCCGGGGTCTATATGTGGACATCACATACAATAGGCCTGGAAGCGTCTCTGCTAGCGTTTATCATTTTAAACAGCAGCCTTTATTCCTCCAGTGTTTCCAATAGATAAGTCCTTTCACAGCTTCAAGCATCTTTACACACACAAAAAATGTGCTTGCACACACAATTTACATGTATTTTACTGCAGACACGCGCACACTCGCACGCACAAGCACACATACTCCCTATACACAAACACACATAATGTATATTTCCATGCGAGCAAACACATTTACTACCACTTGACACACAGAGACACATAAGCATTTGTTAAACACTCATACACACACACACACACAAGCAGGCCCAGGGCCTGCAGTCTACAGTATGTAGCGCTTATCTCCAGCACGCAGGCTTTGCGTTACGCCATCAACCAGCTCCTGTCTCCGAGACGCCAGCGTACTCCTCTCAGGTTGGACTTCTTTACATCGTCAAAATTGTTGTTAATTTAGCATCGCTAATCTAATAGGATGGTCCCTTTTAAAATAAATCACTGAATTTACTACATGTCAGAGGTCCTTTTGCTCGCTGGACATATTGTCTTATTCTCCTTTTAATGTGCTGCTCATGTATGAATATCCGTATACATAATGTAATTAAGTATGGCCAATGCAAGCTGGGCGGCCTTCCCAGTGATGGCTGACTAACTCAAAACAGAGAAGCTCATTTCCCTGCTGTACACTTACCACGGCGAAACACAACGTTTTAGAGTTGGCCATCATAAAAAGTTGGGGTTCTCTCTCACGTTGCAGCATCGATTACACAGAAAATACTTCATACTGCATGTTTGTTCTTTTACTTCTATTTTTTTTTTATTAAGCAAAGGCAAGGTCAGTTGGTGAGAACTCCTGCTATATACAAGCTCAAATAAAAAATGTTTTGCATTGTAGTAGTGCGTAGTGCTGTGGCTTTGTTGATGTCTCGCAACTTAATTTTTGTACCTATTTACGGAACCAGGGCTGTGTAGAAGTATCTGATTATTTTTCCAGTACGCACAGACCAGTTAGCCAGCGAAATGTGAGGAGATATTTGCCAAATTTGACAAAAAGTGTACTAGCTTACAATTAGCATGCAATAGCGGACGATACCTTTAACTTTCAATGAGTGATTGCGTGTGTATGATTGAGCTGTTGCGCTAGTGCAGTTGTTTACCCTTAGTTCATGACCTACTGCTTAGCGAGCAAGGTTTTCAATTGCATTCCAGACATCCCAACCTGCTGGAACTCATTTCCGGGAGTCGTCGTCGTCCGTCATCGTACTCCCCACTCGCGACGACGCGACATATTCGTGTGTCCACTAACACCCTTTCACTCCCTTTTTCTTTCTCGTGCTCTCTTTCACTCTCTTTCTCTCTCTTTTCGCTTGATTTTCTGGGAGATTTCACTTTCCCGGGAGACTGTATAAGGTCCAGGGAGCCGCTAGTAAAATGTGGGAGACTCCCGGAGCTTCCGGGATAGTTGGGATGTCTGGTATTCCACCGATACCATTTAAAACCTTGCTCACATATGATTTAATTCAATAAAATGTTCTCAAAGTCATCTCCCAGCTCCCAACAGTGATATTCTGACCTCTATGCATTCTGGTTGAAGGGAATAGCCTCTCGCGGTGGTCAATGATTAAGTTGTTATCTCAGGAGCGATTTGATATCCTGTACGAGCAGGACGGTCATGGCTGCTGCCGACCGCTGAGTCAGGTGTTTCCAGGGCACAGTGCGGTGATGCATTCACAGAAAACGACGGTTTTCTCTCTTCCCCTTCTCTCCTCAACACACACACACCTCTCACCAGGGTAAAGGATAATCCATTCTGTTGCCGGTAGATTAGGACTGTGTTTAATTGGAGGAGAGATTCACTGTCAGCTTGGGCCTGTTGTTGGTCAGGTACAAAACGTGTTCAAGGTGTTGGATGCTGCAGTGCTCTTGGTTGACTGTAGTGTAGATAACTGAGGGGTTAAGCGTGTTTGACTGCTCCATTCACTGTAAGTCACTCCGCATAAAGGTGTCAGCGAACCTGCCGAAAATGGGAAGTGTGAACGTAATGAATACCTTTCTTGTGTAACATTGGCTCTCTGCAACTACACGTCGTAAAGCAGGTTTGACTTGCGCCGAGAATAACGAATACAAGCACATGACATGTCCTATAGCGTGCCGTAATGAAGAGTTTTCTGTAGCACACCGGCTAAGGATTTTGACACATTAAACCCCCCGGGTAGACTTCAAGTCTTTGTCCATCTAATGGCACTTTGGCACCTTGGATTCCAGTTTGAAGCCAATTTGTAGCACTGACAGTGTGTGTGTGTGCGTGCGTGTGCGTGTGTGCACGCAGATCAGCCGAACTCACGGAGAGAGCCAACGGGAAACAGCCAAGGTGTTAAAACATGATTAGTTATTCATCCTGCCCTGCGAATGTACGTCTTCACAATAAAGCAGACAGCAGTCGTACAAAAAAAACCTTTAAAAAAAGTCTTCCCAAATGCTACATACTGTAGTTCTGGGACAGAAAGAAAACGCGGTGACTCAGATAAAGGACTTGAAAAACGAGGAAGAATGTTTGCACAGCCACCCCTCCCCTGGATCAAAAAGAAGCCTTAGCTTAAGTCTCCCTGTCCTGAGAGTAAACAGTGCATTTTCCCCACGCCAGCATAACCCCATGGGATCAATTAGCTGTCCATTACCGCAGATACATAGAATTCCTTACCCAACACTCAGATGTTGGAGTACAGGGAAGAGGTGTCTGCATGTGTGTGTTGGTGGGCATAGAGGTAATGGCGAGGGTGGGGAGGGGGGGGCCAGTTGGAGAAATAAACCCAGGGAAAGAGTGGGGGCAGTTTAACGTCTCTTCAGACCTCCTCCCTTGTGTTTTCATCGCCTACAACAACAAACGGGCGAATGTCAAAGGTGGTTTGGGGTGGGGGTGATTCTTCCTGTGCCGATGAGGCGATAGGTGAGTTCGCCGCACTGCTGCCTGTGTAGTCCATGCAGTGCTCTCTTCGTGGGAGCTTGACCACCCCCCCAAATCAGATAAGTGTCCTGTCCCATCCACCCTCACGCCCTGGGACCTTCACTTGCTCATTGACAAACACAGTATGGCTTGCGACCGACTCCGTTGAACGCAGTGATCGTCCCGATGAGAGGGGGCGCTATCGCAGATTTAATGTCGAGGGGAGGGTTTTGACGCACCCTTGTTATGTTGCAGGAAAGGGGCTGGAAGGGGTTTGGGTGTAGGATCCGTTTCCTTTTCTCTTAAAAGGGAGAGAGAGAAAAATGTCCTTATCAGGTACGTATGCACTTTAAAGGATACTGCCTCTGGAAGTTCACTGTCTTGGGGGCGGTGTTGGGTTGTGGGGGCATAACGCAAGATGAAAGGCTTTTCTTGAATGCAGCGCTGGGCCCAGGTTTCCTGTGCCTCTCCTGGAACTCCCATGCTTCAGTCCTGTGCCCGTCGTCGGAGGGTGGGGGTGGGGTCGGTAAACTATTTTGCCGCCTGTCGCTGGTAGATTAAATACCGAGATGGCGTCAGGAAACAGGCAGGGAGGGAAAACAGGATGGAGGGAAAAAAAGCCCCCAACAGAAGTGTGTATGTGCGTATCAGGTTGGCACTGGGACTCAATCTGAGTAGACTGTAATCCCCCAAGGAGTTTCAAAGAGTTCAGGGCCAAACTACAATAGAAAAACATAAGAGGAACTCATCTTTCTTCCCCTATCGTGGAGACATAGGAAGCTGTAGGTGCCCATCGTCGTAGCAACAAGAACAAGAGCAGTACATGGTCTTGCACTGTTTATACTGTAACTGAAGGTCATGACATTTACGTCCTTGGTAAATACACAGGCAAGACCTACAACATGTCCGTTTTACATACAGTACTTCCTTGAGTTTACCAGCCAGTAGTTGTAGTAGGATTGATTGCTTCCGGTTTCAGGGAAATTGGGTGACCCTGCAAAACGTGGATGAGGTTTCTGAGGGGTTAAAAAGGAAGTATTAATAAGAAACAATGAGATTAAGACGTTATGTCTGCCTTGACTCGTGCATACTGTAGCAGGCTGCAGCAGAAAATAACTCTGTGGAGATGGATTGGGGGGGTACCACTCCACAAACGACTCTTAGCGATTGCAGTGATGTGTTTACCTTGTAAACTTGGCGAGAAGATGGATTGTCGTCCAACATCGCGGCGAATAATCTTTAGCCGATAACCTTTCTCCTGAACATCTGTCCCGATTATGCCCCCACCCCCCCACCCCCCCCTCATTGCCCAACACAAACCCCTGCTCCTCAGGAGAAAACCTTGGCCATCACTGTTATTCTAGCCCTCATTCTATTTCCCAATTAAAGGAGTCGGTATGATTGGTCTATTAGCAATAGCCAAAGCCCTTGCGAATGTGATTTGCAGATTCATACCCCGTTAATGAGGGGATTCAAAGCATATTGAAGGACCTCCAATGGGTTGGTGGGGGCTATCCTTGTGTGTGTCTGGCTAATAATAGCTTCTTAAAGACAAAAGATAGAGGAAATAGCATGAAGGTGCTAGGGGTGTTAGCAGAACAATGGAGGCCTAGCTGAGCTCTTACTGGCATGCTCTTTCATTGCTTAAATTGTTTCCCTTTTGAAATTATGAATGCGTACCTTGGGCTCCTTTGGGGTTCGCCAGCAACTACTACACACACACAAACAGTTCCTCCGCAGTGAACGGGTCAAGACAGGATCTCGCAGCCCGGTTATCGTTTGTCTTCTCTCCCGCCACCTGTGGGAAATGAACTTCGATGCAACCCCACCTTTGTTTCAGCTCTGCCTCGACAGGCTCAAGCATCTGTCGCAAGCCAGGTAAATTGTTCATTAGGGCTGAGGCAAATAGGGGGTGGGAATGTTGTCTCTCTCTCTCTCTCTCTCTCTCTCTCTCTCTCTCTCTCTCTCTCTCTC
>JAODTR010000012.1:309122-313958 GCA_025399935.1 Amblyopsis rosae | reverse complement strand
AGAGAATACTTATTAATATGAAGTCATTGCAGACTCAGTAAAGTAGTCAACAACTCAAGTTATAACTCATAATAGCAGAGATATGATTATTTATTTTTCCATTTGTATCTGTTGTTTGCTAATTGGATTTTTAATTGTAGGGCACTTTTTAGGGCACTGCCCTATCTGATTAATGTTGTTGCCGTGATGTTGGCAGCTTACAGAGGCCAGCCTCTTACCAGCACTGCTCAATTCAAACCACGCATCTCTACAAACCCTCAGTAGAAATATCACAGCTATAATGTATGCTCCCAAGACACATTGAAAGGATACATTTAACAATTTACAAACAGGTGTGAGGTCGAGGGAAAAGTGTCGCTTGATATAAGGTTGCCCTATCCCCGTTGTCTTGTCATTTTCATAAACCTGTATAACATGCATAAAGCATCATACAGAGCAAATATGAGGTGCATATTCTCAGACTGATTTCATGGTTTAATCTATATAGAAAACAAAATAATGTGTATTCATCCATATGTGAATATGGACCGTGGTACCAAGGCTCAAAATACATAAATGCTATAGCCAATAGAGCTTTTTTACAATGACCCGGAAGAGCTACTGATGAGGTATACCGTCTTCCTGTCCTGCTGAGTATGAATTGTTGAATCCCTGTCCACACAGGCGTTTTGAGTTAATAAGACTGATTAGAATTATTTTTAGGTATGGCCATGCGCACGCAGCTTATTAAGTGAGTTAAGTTACTGAGATGACTGTTAGCATGCCTACCATGACCTTGACTGGTCCACACTGTAGCCAGTGTTAATGAAGGCATGCCTACCATGACCTTGACTGGTCCACACTGTAGCCAGTGTTAATAAAGGTCAGTGTTTAGAGTCATTCACACAAAATTCCTGCTTCTGGCCGAAGAAGCAGGAATTCTTTACTGGCTAGCTAATGTTTGCACATATGTATACTTAGCGTCATTGAGGGGTGCTATGCTAGGGCATGTTTTGTAACCAGACAGGAGACTGATCAGGCTAAATTCACTACCACCATCTTAAGTAGAAATGTCCTTGCCATTGTAGTTTAACTTTCAATGGCACTATGTAACTTGAATTATAACAAAAGAAGGGGAGTCCCACTTTGGTTTTGTGGGTATTTTCAAAACGAGATTATCATAATGTTGATATGATACCATATGCGGGTTAGAAGAGATGGCTATAAAGTATGTATTAAGACATTAAGTGGAAAACATAGTACGGGAAATATACTATTATGACATTTACGCAAACATGTAGAACTGGATCATGGGGTCGGAGTATTATTTCAAACTCTCATCAACCTAATAACTTACCCAACACTTGTAAGTGGGTGGGCATCTTAAATAGATCATAAAAGGTATATAATATAATGCATTATTGCATAAAATGCATAATTGTTTCATTAAAAGACTTGCTTTTTGTTGATGTCTGCTTAATAAATATCTCAATAATATTTTGAGTGTTTTATGTTTTGATGTTTTTACCAGTTACAAAAATGTTGATGTTTAGAAGTCCATTAAAGTTCAACATTAGGGTGAACTTATTAATTAAAATCTAAGAACTTCAAACCTACATACAGTATATGTTTGAGAAATGTGAAAGTTTATGAAATGGCTTTAACCATGTTTAGCCACTTGATGTCAGTCACATATTACAAAACAAATGAATGTGTTTCCTCTGGGTTTAAAATTTCACTTAAATGTTTCTGCTCAACAAAATCTTGTGAGCACCTTTCCTACTTGAGATTGGCACTGTAAGAGACACAATTCTGAACAATACTGTGCATTGTGGATTTTTTATTTCAATTTAGGCAACATATTTATAAGCACATACCACTGACGATCTGTAGGTGTCACAAGAATACAATATATTGGAAATGTCTAGCTTTAGTTATGTGAATTGTTAGCACAGTTTCTGTTATTATTTAAAAATTTTTCTTTACTATCAATTCCTATGTTAGGCCTACATCTTTCTTTAAACAGATGCCTTAGATACATTTGCAAATGTTAAAACGGCCTAATTTACATTAGCCTACATAAATCTGAAGGCTGTGTAAATGTCATGGCTGTAGCTCTCTGACTTTGTGTGCTTGTGTGTTGGCTGACCCCAGATCAGCCTTGAACCATTTCCTCCTGTTTATCTCAGCCCTGATCCTTAAAGCCATGGCATCGCTACTCACCTCCTTCATTCCTGCTCTCCAGGGAGACTAGCAGGTTTAAACATACACGGTCTCACACACATACAGACATATGGGATTAAATAAACACTGTAAACTAATGGACGCTGGCCAGATAACTCCTTTTACATTCCTGGATATGGAAGCTGACAACCTCAACAACAGTGAAATAAATATTGGTTATATTCTCTATTTTAATAAGAGGAGACACTTAGTTTACAGTGGATGCTGATTCTCTTGTTCATGCTTGGAGACTTTGGCCTCGTTTCATTAGTGGCCACAGTATAGCCTGGTGTAACCAGACCCACAATTCACTTTCTGTGTTTGAAGTCCTACTGGTCGTAGACCTCAGATTCATTTTGAAACTGTTGGACAATCAGTGTTCCTACAACTGTTTGTATCTCTTCATCTATCTCTACTACCACCATTTTTAAATAGGCCTACGCTTGATTTCAACGTTGTTGCACTTAACCACGCTGATTTATCCACCAGCAGGGTGGCTGTGAACATGCTCATTCGAACAAGGTTTTCATACTATAATCTCAGTGAAGATATTTATCTGAGAGTGATATTGGCAGAGCCAGGCTACAGAACAACCACTAATAATATATTTGCCTGCTTTAGTGATTTTTTTTATTGTATAATCTGGTATGAATCCTTAGGAGGAAAATATTAGGCCTATACAATATGTAAGATAACACCTATTGAAAAGTGTGTCTGTATCTGTGCTCTTGACAAATAATTGGAGGTTATTATTATGTTATTATATTATTATGCATTTGTACCACCAAAAACAAATACATTATTTCCTGCAGCTATGATAGCGTATGCTTAAAAAGAACATAACTTAATACACATGTGCCTATAATCAGTATATCTGCACTCATGTATTTCTGGTACATTATGAAAGTATAGCTACACATGCTTAAATTGCATACATTTACAGTATCTATAATGAATCTACACCGGTCTAAATGACTTACAATATAGCATGCTGTTCCTATCAGTGACTAATCATTTTTTCCACATCAACACAGGCTTATAGCTTCGAAGCGGACAGCCAATCAATCACAAAAACCAATCAATATCCTGACTGGGCAGTTGCATAAGCCTCTCTGATGAGGTCACACTATAGGTGTGACTGCTATAGTTTTATATAGCTGCCTTTAGGACAGCCAATTGACCCAATGTGAAGTGAACATTAACATTATTGACTGAGAGTTCAATACTATTGTGTATCCATATTTATATATCCATCTATTTGCAATAAAAAAAGAAGAATCGTGAATAAGAGAGAAACACAGCTTAATGTACCGTACTTTCAAATGAAAGATAATTACATAAATACCTGATATACATATGAATGATCGTTGTCAGATATTAACGGTCAACACACCTCAATCAACCTTCCTTTTTAGTAGCTGAACAGGTCCTAAAATCAACTGTGGCAAAAAAGCAGAGGGAGGCTTTAGTAAACAACTGTGGGATGGGGTAGAGACGATGTGAGCCTATGAGTGCTATGGGAGAGTAGGGACAGAATGTGCTCACTCTCAAGCAGTGTGATAATAATAACTGTATAGTGCTATGGTGATATTAGCCTAGTGTTCACAGCCTGAAGACTTTCAACAATCCAGATCCAGAATCCATTCATCCAAATCAGATTAATGCTGAATTATATGTCACTGTAGCAAATCACAAAAGCAGAAATAGTAGAGTGGGGCATTTAGCTGTGTGGCCTAGCAGAGGCACAGTTTCCCATGGGTTCATATTCCTGCTCAGACAGCAGCTAGCATTAGTATTCACATCAGGTGGAAAAGGTTTACCCTGTCAGCTGGAACGAAGATGCAGTAGTTGTGTGCATGTGTGTGTGTGTGTGTGTGTTTCTGAGAAAACATTAACTCGATGAGGTCTACCCAGATGCGCCGGATAAACAGTGAAAAGGAGCTTCTCACTCTTTGATTTACAGAATAGTAAAGGTTGATGTAATATGAATGGGAAGAAACTACCTTTTGATGCAATGTTAATTCCTATGATATGAGTGGAATTGGTGCATTCAAGCACAGCGTGTGTGTTTGTGAGGGCAGGACTCCACTCTGGCAGAGTTACATGTTTATATGGGTTATGTTGCCGTTGTACGTCAGCACGCACCACAACCCAGAAGTCTTCCTTCCACTATCAGACCACTTCCTGCCAGGTGCAGCGCAAGGTGAGGCTATAGTCTGTCTGAAGGTGAGACTAGAAATGACTTTATAGGCCAAACTAGGCCAGACCTATGTAGCTAATTGCACTTAGTGTATTACATTAGACTAGTCTTAACATTGTATTAGACTTGACTTATTGCAACTACCCTGGAAATGACTAGGCCTTACATGACTAATACTAGACTACACTGTAGGCTAAATTAGAGTAGACTATCATTAAGACTTGTGTTTACTTCAACAGTCTATTAGACTTGACACAAGACCTGACTGAAACAGACATGCTGTCAATGAAATAAACTTTTAGTCGAGACTAGAGTAAACTCGGCCTGAAAACATAAATTCTAGGGTAATTAGTGTATAAATGGACCGATGAGGTGAGGGGACATTTTTCTGCACCACTCTGCATGTACGTGTACACACATGCACAACAAACGTG
>JAODTR010000012.1:291622-304122 GCA_025399935.1 Amblyopsis rosae | reverse complement strand
GACAGTTAGATACAGACACAAATAGACATAGGTATGTCCTCAGATTCCAGCACTTACAGCAAACCTGGTCCCCCCCCTTCCCTCACTCTCATCCTCCTTTATCACCTAGCAACCACTACTGCTTAGCAACAGTTCTCATATCGTCAGTGACTGCTTCTTTTTAATATGGGACACACACACACATATATACACACACACACGCACACGCACACACCTAACCTGGTTATTTTTAAGAGCTACAGTCATTGAATCTTCACTGTGCCACATATATATTTCTATATTTTGAATTTATGCCATTGTGTTTTGTCTTAAATCATTGTAAATACAAATATTCTCACAAATTGCAAGGTCTTGGAATGTGTTTGCATGGATCCAGTGATCATATACAGTAATTACTGTAAGTTACACGGTATTTATTTATTTATTTATTATTAGCTATAAAAAAAGAATCGACATCAGTATTTACACATTATTGCTTTATTATACTGTAAGCCTATAATATTATTATCTGTTGGCCTGCATGTTGATTTACAGTATAAGAAATTCGATTTTAACATGGGAATGGATGTCTCTAGTCTGCTTCAATGTTGATGGTCATCACTTCTATGCCTTTTGAAATATTACAGTAAATATCAGATTTATTACAACAATATATTACAACAATGAACCAATTCCAATAACGAATCAAATCTACACCTACACAATTCATTTAGCTACAGTCTCATTATTTTGTGCACACACCACACACCTTGTTTGCCACAGTTAGTATTGTGAATCCTGAGAAATAGGTGTTATGCCAAATATGCGGCTAATGCTGTCTGCCTTGTATAATCAGCTGTAAGCCACTATCTCAGAAACTGCTATTATGCCTGCAGAACAAACATCATGTTTGCTTTGCTTCATTGCTCAATATTGTCACAGCACACAAACACACACACACATACACACTGACAGCCTATCAACATAGAATCTTCTTAAGATTTGTCTGTGCTAAGGGCTATTATTCAGACTGTAAATATTGTAATCTTAGTTAGAAGCAGGCCATATTTGCAGCATATTGGATATTTTGCTTTAGAAGCATGTAAGCACATTCAGTTACGATATTCTACATGTTAATTTATCAGACTAATCACGGCTTTATGAAAACATAAATATTAGTAGGATATAAATGTGAAAATTCAATAAGATTTAGAAGCTAACATATTGACCCATTTTCTCTCTCTCTCTCTCTCTCTCTCTCTCTCTCTCTCTCTCTCTCTCTCTGTCTCTGTCTCTGTCTCTGTCTCTATGTTGAGCACAGGCTCTTAAAGAAAACTGGGGTCTTGTGAACGGAGCGGTATGAGTCACCCGTCATGCCTGCAGTTGTCCATTAGCCGATACTCTTAACTGCAGCAATTTGCAATGAGTTCAGAATGACGTACAATGAATAATCTGTTCTTCAGGTCATGGGGCCGCCATTGCAGGCACTGAACGCACAATGTTCATGTGATGGGACAGACACAATAACCTCTGCGGCAGCCATGTGACATAGAATGTGTGCATTCCAAGCTAACCCACGCAGGTCTGGCCTCCATGCACCCTACTAGAAAACCGAACGTCCGTTTCAGCGCGGATCGCATACCTGCACACAATGGGTGGTTGTTCCGTGTTTCATTAAAGTAATGTTGATGACGGTTACAAATATGATACGTGGCAAACGTAAGCTAAAAAACACATTTGTCCATGACAACTGAACTGCAACTGGGGGATCATATGTCTAAAATCAACATACTAGGCAAATGGAAAAGTACTGTTTATGTGTGATATCAGGAATCCTTCCTCCAGCCATTTCATGGCATTATTATTTGACAAAACACATTTGGATGAATGCACGTGCACTCACATGCACACGTGACTGTTTGTGCTGGAGATCCATCTCTTGCTGTCCTGCCCCACATAGAAAAATATGCGATACTGCCTAACGTGGTTTTAAAGGCTGGCAAATACAGGCCTACATTCACAGACAAATAAATAAACATGGCTTGGGGAAACTTGAATTAATCCTATTCTCAGCGGGTGAAGACAACCCGTTATTCTTTGTCGCCGTGGTGACTATGGAGATAAAGAGTTTTTTTATTTATGTGTGCTGCTGCAAACGGTTAACACTTAGGACATAGATGGAGTGGTTCATTAGGACTGAACACGCACACGCGCTCACGCACACATACACGCACACATACACGCACGCACACACACACACACACACACACACAACATGAATGCCCTTGGACTTAAAGCTACAGCTAGAATGTGTGCATTACAGTTTTTCTTTAACCACTTTGTCCCAAAATTCATAAACGTGGTGTCATTTTTCACAAGTATAGATACAAAACATAAAACGGTAGCCACTTGGAACACAGGCTGTCCTATGGTGAAACATTGCATTGTGCTATCATATCTTTACAGGTTCTTTTAGCCACTTTGCCCAAAAATTCACAATCTTGGTGTCATTATTCACAACTCTAGCATGTTTTCCAATTGCTTGGACACAATACACATCAATCTAAGATCGTTCCTTCTCAGATCACACGTTCAATATGACTGTAATAGCATAGCACTATAGTTTAAATGGTATTACCATTTCAAAATGCAATTGAAACATTAAATTTTGAGATGACCGTCTATTAATTTCATAACAATTATCTAACTATAAATTGATGGAACTGCTTAAAATGATAAGTAACTGTTGCATTACCATTACTGTAAAGCATAGTATTATGGAAACTGACAAACAATATTCCACGTTTAGATCCAGTTTCAGGATAAAGAGATACATTGACACCAATTGCAGTGGAACATGAACCAACTATAATCTATGAATTTAATATTTCATTATCATCGTTTACAGTTTCAGACACTGTTTCTATGGTCCCATGTAGTGTAACACTTATCCACAGATTTGACAGTCACATTACTGTATATATGCAGGTCCTTGATTATTGATTTGCCATTATGTTACAAGTATTCACAGTATTGAAATGAGTGGTCTCCACCTACAACACATAGTAATGATACTGTAACATGGAGCTGGCAGGTGATCCAGGTCACAACAGAGGTCAAGCAGTAGGAGGAGGAAGATGAAGATGATGTGGCGGTCAAAGGAATAGCAGGGGACAAGCACCCCTTCTGAGAGGTGGTTGTGGGGCCTCGTCATATAAGGGTTTAGGCCATGGATGACACATACAATGATATCACAGCAGACTAGTGTCAGGCCTGGATCCACACACCAAGATGCTACAGTAATGGCTAATTAAAACAACTACTGTAATGTGGCAGAAGCTGTGGCTACATACATTCACAAGACAGAGTTGATGGAAATGTAGAAGTACAGTAATACTTTGTTGTGCTTTTTACAGTAAGCCAGGTGAGGAACACTATGCAGTTGATGCTGTACTGCTGTAGTTTCTTTATATATTTTTTTTGTGTCTAGAGTTGTGAAAAATGACACCAAGGTTGTGAATTTTGGGGCAAAGTATTTAAAAAAAACGAACAATTATACATAATCACACACCCACACACACAAACATATTTCCTGTTGTGGTGTTTGTCTGTGTTCAGATGGGATCAGAAGGGCAGGGAGGCAGAGCTATTAGTCACTAAGGTGCTATCAAGCACTGTGTAATTGTGTCATTTATCTTTCTGTCTCTCTCTCTCTCTCTCTCTCTCTCTCTCTCTCTCTCTCTCTCTCACCATTTATAAATTAGTAAGCTTGTTTTGAATGATGAGATCAGTCTATAACAAAAGCGTGACACTGAGGTTTTAACAAAAGAGAAGGTCACACCATGTAAAATGAATGACTGTAAAAACACATGGAGAGGATACAAAATCTCTCTTTACATTATCCCTGCTCTACGTGTCTTTTTACCGGGTTATTTTGTATCTTGTAGGGAACTTGTCTGTTGCCATGGGTCTTTATTTGTGTGTCAGTCCTTTGAAGCGTTGCTCTTTTTGAAAAGGAGGCATTTTAGCTTTCAGGTGCTGTTTGGCTGCGATAAAACGTGACCATGGACCCCCCCCGATGCAGCCGACAGGAATGCACAACAACCTTGGCCAGATCAAACCAGGAGCTGCTATCTCATGCCATTCTCTTGCTAGTTTTGTCGGAACCTATAAAAAAAAAAAAGGTGAAAGTGTGTGAGAGAGGAGCAAGTCCTTTGTTGTTAAGGCATAAGCACTAACACCTGCGCTGCTTTCAAACAAATAGGCTTTTACTGGAACTTTCCATTTTACGAGGAATAGTAACAAACTTAAAAAGCTGAATTGCCATTTTCCGACCATTTAATAAAATGTCTTATATCAGAACCTTTCACTAGTTAGTAAAATATTATGGATGTGGATCTGGATTATGTACATGTATGTAACCAAACACAACAATATATTTTACAACTAAATAAAAACAGTTACGCAGCATTTTAGGAAATTATTTCCTTCTTTCTAACTTTATCTCATATTTCTCTGTCCTCATGGAAAAGACATGCTCATGAAAACGCTTCTGTTAGCCCATAATTACAGTTCAGGTTCTGCTTAACTGTTATTAACAAAAAACATACAGTAATCTGGCCTGGCAGCGCAATATGTTACCATAGCTTTCTAATTAATCTTACAGGGACTGTAATAAATTTACAATATCAGATTGGCCCAATACTGTACATAGATTTATTAAAGCTTTTAATCAGTTCTGCTGAAATTAATTTTGCAATGATTGCTTACATCTGAATTTGCATATACTTAGTGCAAGTCATTTGTTTTTATAGATTCTTTTTTATTAAAATGAGCCGTGCGGAGGCCGTCACTCTGATGAAGTATGATCTTTTTTTTTTTTTTTTTTTTTTTTTTTACGGGGGGAAAAAGTGATATGAACCAAACTGTGGATTTGGTGAACCGTTACACCTCTAATATTTTGTATTGGGCACTGTGATCTCTCCAGTTCAAATAACAGCCATGTTTTTAAAGTACCAGTACATATATTAAGACATCAAGCCTCATTAACATTATCCAAGTTTCTGCCACTACAACCACTTCATGTGTTAAATGTCGGTACCTTCTCTCCCGTCTTCCTTAAACCAAGTAAATTATATGAGAAGCCCCACCTGTAAGTCAGGATTGGTTCTTTGCTCTTGCTATGTATAACGAGCAGGCTTTATTTAAATGCTTTGTCATGTTGTCATTGATGCATAGCATATTTAAAGCATAAATACTTGGAAATTGTGTTCTTATATTTAGCTCTTGAAATATCCTCATGTCTGGGAGACTGGACAAGTTAAAAATGTCCCTCCGACCGCCTTGCCTTATGCATGTGGCAGAGCTTGAAGCAGGCCATGGTTGCAAATGGTAAATCTCACCATTATTGCTGTATTGGCTATGAAAACAAAACCAAAACAGAATCTTATTAAAACACACAGGCAGTGTGATTCATTCTCTGCTCAAGATGCAATTTCTCCACTATACCAAAATTATATTTTTGCTGGGGGCTTAGATGGTTTTCTATATTGCTATTCTGGGGTTGGTTTACAAAGACTGTAGCCTAAACTTTGCATGTTGTCACCACCTACAATCCTACTCTGATGCCATCCATTTGTATGCATTGTGATTAAAATAATCTTTTTGGAATTTTAATAATTAACGTGGTTGTTTCTCCTTGTGTGTAGCTGGTGTTTTCTGTGCCATCGTGTCGCATCCTGCTGACTCTGTAGTGTCTGTGCTTAATAAGGAGAAGGGCAGCACTGCACTCCAGGTTCTCAAGAGATTGGGACCTAAAGGTTAGTATTCTTTCCATGGCAGTTAAGAATATTAGCTTCCAGAGGAAGGTCGAGGTGTGTAACTTAAACTAAACGTGAAGCTTTATTGCATGGTCAGGATCAGTTACACGCTCCTTAGGTCCACCTCCAGGGGGCTCTCCTGCCCCTCAGTAGCTTTCTGGCTTGGTGCTTGTCTACCTGCTTCCTAGCCAGGGGTAGACGAATATACAAACTTCCACTGGCCGCTCGGGCCACCAAGCCATTCAGTCTTGTGGCCAAAATAACAAATTAGAGGCCACAATTTTGCATTTATTTTTACGAATTAACAAAAATTCAGAAAATATTTTTTTTTTTTTTTTTTTTTTTTCAATCCTAACATCTTGTAGTCTGTTTATTTATAATTTGTGTTGTTATCCCTCCACATGTACACATCTTTCTACATTTGTATTATCATTTCACCATGTTGGTAGGCTATAGAAAATAAATAAAAAATAAAAAATTTAAATAACCCCTGTACTCTATTTGTTCATGATTTATGTTTAATGCTTGCATTCAAGAATTGATTGTGCAGTAGGCCTAGGATTTTAACAGTAGACATTAGCATGTTTAGGACAGAGAGGATATCGAGTCATGAATAGGCTATATTAACATAGATTCTGACAATATATGTTATAGGACAAGTCTAAAAATGTGTAACAAACTTTTACTCGTGCCAGAAAAAGCGTCTGCGAACAGCATCCACTTTAACTGTAGCGAACCTGAACCTTGCATTGAGCAGATGCGCTACATACGGTCTTGCGCCGTGTAGCGTGATGCGGGCTGAAGGCTGAGATCTCTGCAGCGCTTTCCTTATGCTATGTTTTCATTGATGCAAAACAAACTCACGTTGCATGGTGCACCGGCGTCTGGGAGACTGCTAACTTTGGTTGATGCTGGACACCATTTGCCTAGTTTTTTTTTTTTTTGTCAGAAGTTTAGCAGTTTGTGTCTTCTTACTTAGCTTAGCTCAGCCATTAGCCTTCAATTCATTCCAATGGAAGAAAAACGTGGTAAATATGTGTGAATATCTCTAAGGTATATTAGAATATATGTTTGTTAAAAGTAATATCACCTATCTCTGTAATGTCGTGATTGTTTTGATGATTGTGTGAGGTGTGGAGGAACTGTTTGGGCTAGCTACCCCGCTAGCTACCCCTCATAAAGGTTGTTGGAATCTGGGTGGTTCTCCTACACCAGTTCCTGTGTGTTCTTTGATGGAGTTTAAGTAGGAGGAAACAATGTGTCCAAGTTTCACAAATCATCTTTTAATAGTAGATCAACCGTACAAGTCAGAGCTCTGGACCATTTCTTCTCCCTGACCTATAACATGCAATATGGTCAGTTCACAAAGTCTGTTTCCTGCCTCTCCCTCGGCCCATTGGTAATATTCTAGACAGTGTTTTCCCTATCTGATCTTGATTGAGTGTCATTGGCCCTCTCTCCCAATCATTGGGCCCACGTCTGTTTCCGTTGCTGGGGAAGATATCTGTGAACACACGCTTCACGCCCCCACATCATGCCTATCTTCTGTTTGCTGACAGTTTGTTCGTCAATGCTGTTTCTGTCTGTTTCTCTTTCCCTGCTCCCTACTGACTCAGCACTTTGTAACGCTAATTCCTACACTGTTCATGCTTAATCAGTAGTGTGACACACAAATAAGCCTCTATAAGGATGTCTAAACTGTTAAATATAATCTTTAGTCACAAAGTGATGACGGCCTCTCATCCTTCGTCGCCGGGCAGAGCCGACGTCACCGAGACCAAACGATGCCACACTCTGACCTTGAGAGATGGCTGACTCCACTATTTTCTCCTGCAAAGCCCCTCAGTACATGTTGTTTTCTTCTTTTAACTTTCCACTAGTCTTCCAGTCTGTTCACTTTTAAGCAATAACATTTTAGATCTTATAAGATATAAGATCTTATACTAAGTAAAGTTTTTGCTACCGGTAGTGAGATTCGAACCTCATACCTACCGATTCAGTCATATGCACAACCCACTATGACAAATCTGGCACTTGGAAATCAGACTGAAAAGGGGATATTTCAGTTTCTTGTGAGATGAAAGCTAGCTACATCTAGCCTGTATGTTTTACAAAAATTGTTATATTTTTATTTATTTTCATTATTTAGTATAACATATGGTTGAACCTGCGATATCTGGAACTTGATGTCACACACTTAATCCATTACGCCACCAGAACGATGACCTTTGGGGACTGAACTGTTTAGCTTCATCGTTAGCCTGCTATTATTAGCTTATATTTTTTCCAAAGCATGTCGAAATCATATCCATAAATTTATGGAATGTTTGTGAAAATGAAGAGCAACCTGATACAAAACGTGCAGGTACGATTGGCTCAGTAAAAAGGTGTATTTATGAACAGTCAGAAGACAGAAGCACCTGAAGAAACTGCCAAATATCCATGTATCCAAGTTAACGGTTAGTTCAGAGTATCTTTCAGCTAGTAAAAATGTACTACAGAAGCTGCAGTAGGCAGTCAGACTCAAACGCAAAGTGTCGTTTATCGTGACACTTTTTCTTTTTATAGTCCAGGAGCGGCATGATGTCCCCACGCTCGAATTAACTCCACCCAGAAAATCGCCGGACAAAGTGAAATAAATATTGGGAATATTTTGCGATTCAAATGGAAGTTGATTTTCATAGTTTGTATGTGTTTATATTAAGCCTCTACATCCTTTATTGACATGCTAAGACTAAAATGACTGATTTCCCTTTACTATCCCTTTTAATGCTTTCGGTCGATAGGGTATAAAAGCCTCAATATCTGCTCCCACAACGGAGTACTTAAAACTTCTGAAAAATGCATTTGCAAAGTCTATGAAACCTCATATGAAACTATAATAATTGCAAGAGTAGGCCTATATATTTTCATTTTAATGGTGACTAAAATCTATGGTTGAAGACGTATATAAATATTTGAAAACGTCACCAAACGGGCATTTTCCCAATGTAATTGCACTTGCCCATTGGGTTGGTAGGTGTAGCGGTGTTATCAAGATTTGGAAAAATTGCCCAATACAGGAGTAGGTGCTATTGCGATCGGGATTGCCCAAATGGGGCCTGGGGGTCCGAAATGGGTTTTTATTCCATTTCCATCTGTCTGAGTTTTGAAAGCGTCTCGACGACAGTGAGGTCAGATGGAGTAGAGAGGCGCCGGGGAAGGGAATAAGACCTCTGTCCCTCAGTTACAACTCAGCAGTCACTATCAGGTCTTATATCTGAAGTCACGTGGTTCTGTGACATTCGTAGGTGAAGCTGTGCCCAAAAGACTATTTGCCCAAATCAGGGACTTTAAGACAACTCTGTGCCATTGGAAATGGGTAACCCATTTCGGGACGATCGGATTACGTGAAGTGACCCTTTGCCGTATTCAAGAATGTGGGTGCCCAATTCAGAAGCACTTTGAGAACTGAAAGAACCCGAATAGGGTTCCCTAGATTTTTCTTGTTTTTTTCTTTTTAGGCCTGTTAAATGGGTTGCTTTTTAGGTAGTGTCTCCAAATTACCACCAGATGTTTGTCCCCATGTGACCACTGCATTTGCACATTCCCAGAGTTTTCCTAGGGCCAGGCAAGTGTATCTGAATTGGTTTGCCCAAATGTAATTGTGCTCTTATGGTCAAGAATATTGCCCAATTCAGGTGCACCAACACAATGACGTGGACCTGAATTGGGCAAATTTATATCTGTTAATATCTCAGAACATGAATAAGATTGGATGCTGAAATTCAGGATTCAGCACCTATCATTCACTGCCAATCTATGTTGTAAATTTAGAGCAGATCGCTCAAAGTTGTGTATTGACAAAATGTTCAACCCAAGTTCCAAGCCTTGAGGCAAAAATGCACTTTGTTCAATCTTCACCAAACATGCACCAGTTGTAGGCAATGACTAGGAAATCCATTTATTAAAGTGAAATTGTTCTTTGGTTTCTAGCCTGAGATGGGCCTTCATTGCACCAGCCCAATGAAGTGGACCTGAATTGGGCTACCCATTTCAGGTTCCTTCCATTAGGCCAGTGCACCTGAATTTGGCAAAGGAATGTCCTTCAATATCATATATTCAGGATTTTGCACATTTTCATAACTGCCTATTAATGTGTGTGTCAAGCTGGATCGCACATAGATTTCTATTTTACAGTTCAATCTTCACCAAACATGCACTAGTTCTTGAAAGTTACATGCTTCGGGGACATCCCCCCTCCCTCTTCATCTGCGTTCTCATCAGAACACAGACGAATAATACGCAGACGTATAATGCGTCCGAATGTGGACAAATATTTATTTTCATCAACTACAGAATTTAGTGCATGAAGCTTTGAAAGAATGGACTATGTTTTCATCTGAGTAGCACTGTTTTTTTTTGTTTTTTTCCCATTCTCAAATGCCAGGTGTCTGGAAGGGCCTGGTTGCCCGTATCATCATGATCGGTACTCTAACTGCCCTCCAGTGGTTTATCTATGACTCTGTCAAGGTCTACTTCCGCCTGCCTCGCCCACCTCCCCCTGAGATGCCAGAGTCCCTGAAGAAGAAGCTGGGTCTCACAGAGTAAAGATCAACCACCAGCTCACCCTACCGGCACCTCCCAAGCCAGTCCAGTGAACTCCTGAGAACCCTGACTGTGCATAACACTCAGCTGTTTTATATGTTTGTATTGTCCAGTTAATGTCCCAATACTGAGTGCAGGACTGTTACTAATGTATATTTAAAGAGAATGGGCATAAAGGATATGACAAATTATTCCTTGTAGAAACATTTTGGTTTGATTAAATGTCGTTGGTATGTAACAAAATGTGCATACTTAGTAAATTGCATACTCCACCCGATAGCAATGAAAACAAATAAATGCTCTGACAATAAGATAGAAAGGTCATCTGGAAAAGTCACAGGGATGTAAAAACCCCATCTAATCTTTAAATTGGGCCCGGACTTAAAGACTGGTAGCTTTATCTTTCGTACTCTGTGCCTGTGCATTCTCATTGTGACCCCAAAGGCGCGGACTACAGAGCACACAGACGGTAGAGCCAGAGGCATTGTGGCAGAACTGGATGTTCCTAATGATATTTCATGCGCTTTAAACGCAGGAAACGATCCAAATTGATCATCTATAGGCTTAACAAGTAAAATTGTCAGAATTTTTTTTTTAGGTCTACAGCGTGCAGGTCTAATCTCTACATATCTGCACTTATCAGCTGTTTTGTCTCAGTGAATGGGGACCACTCTATATTTTCATCTCCAACAGCCTCGTCTCTCATTTCAAAAGTAATTATAATAGGCAGCTTCATCTTCAGAGATGAAGATACAGTAGCCTACCTTACCACAAGGCAGAGTGCCAACCAGACAAATTCCGCTCCCTTATTCATGGAAAGTGGGACAAACGAGTTAGGAAAACCTCATGTTCATTCTGTAAGACTGTATTGTAATACAGGTACCCCTACTGCTGTGTTGAAAAGCTATGCTTTTGCTGATTATAGTCCTTATAAGTGTCTGTTATACCGGTAGCTTACCATTCCCCTCAAAATGACAGTCCACCTTTAAATAACTACATGAATAACCTTTTATTTATATATATTTAATTAATAAATAAATAAAAATGTAGATTGAAGAGTGTTCTCTAACTATGCACAGGCTGGAAGCTTACCAAGCGCCATGCACCACCTGTGGGGTTCCAGCCCAGGTACCTGACGTTCCAGATTCCTCTCACCCTTAGTAACTCAGTTGCTTGAGTTTCTAATTGATTGCTACAGCATCTTTTACTGGTTCGTCCATAAATGTTGAAGTTGATCAGGTTTCATCATTTATCACTCCCCAAACCCTCAAGGAACCTGCAATTATACTTAAGTTCTGCAGTTTAATTAAACATACACAGAACATATTAAGAGAAGTACAACACCCAGGTGGGCCACATCTTGGAACCCACGTTTTTATCATCCACAGTCACCCATATTTATATCCTGCCAGGCCATTCAACAGTTTGAGAAATATCTTGCGTTATTTCTTCTAGACTGGACCGTCTCACTGGTGTATGTAGAATTTAGTCTAACCCCACCAGACATCTCCAGTGTGTCCTAATTTAAGAGAATGTGACAGGTGGCAATGGAGGTAAACAGAAACTGTGGTTTAACTCACTCACAAGATGCGCAAGTGTATTCATTAATAAATGAAAATCAAGATGATACAAAGCACAATTAATTTATAATAGGATTACATTTTTGATTTAAAAGCTTGCATTCGGTTAATAAATGCTTACTTTCAGTTAATAAATGCTTACAATACAAATAAAGACATCAATTTGACAGCATAGGCATGCCACTAAAACAATAGACCGACCACACTTTCTCCAACAGCCTAAATGAATAAAACTGCACAGGTAAGTAAGTGTCCGTCCATCTTAATTTTCATCCGTATGGACCACAGAACCTCTGTTCTGACCACATCATCTGCAAAAAGCAGCAATGAGAACCCCATGCTACTGAACCGCAACCCCTCTTCACCACAACTACGCCTCGATATTGTTGGAATATGGGTGGTGTCTTCTCACCCCGTTCCAGCGTGTTCGTTTATGGAGTTGAAGTAGGAGGAGACACTGTCCAAGTTTATCAAAATCAGCTTTAATATAATAGTAGATCACAAATACAAGTTACAGGGCCCTGGTCCACACTTC
>JAODTR010000012.1:273888-286081 GCA_025399935.1 Amblyopsis rosae | reverse complement strand
ACACACACACACACTCACACACACACACACACACACACACACACACACACACACACACACACACACACACACACACAGTTGGATAAACCCTCAGAGCTATCCAGGTGATCCACTCGGCTCACATTCATGAGACAGGCAGCGAGTGTGAGCGGTTATCGTCCAATAGGGAGACTGTCCTGGTTCATTTTGAGCGTAGGAGGCCAATCGCGTCACCTGGAGCTTAGCCTTGACACCCTGCTAAAAAACACATACAAAAAGAAAGCCGGGTTTGAGAGAGTAAGGCAGCCAGTGTTTTTATTTATCCCGCAGCCATCACCTCTACTGCTGGTTTGCGCAAAGAAAAAACTATACATATGTTTTTTTGTGTTGTTTTTGTGTCTCTGACTGAAGGCGTAAAGGGGCCTTCGTTGTATGCAAAAGTGTAATTATTGGTGCTGGACAGCGTCGCTGGAGTTGTTAAATAACTGGTTATAAGCAGGTTCCATTTTTTGAGGTGGCCACCAATTAGCCATCACCCAAGACACTACTGTAAAATGTTATTCTGAAAATAGTATTTCTTTTCATGTTAATACACTGGAATAAACTATATGTAGCCTGTGCATATAGACCGACCAGAAAGTGTGGACCTGCGAGATTTCTCAAAATATGCCATGTATTGTTATTTGACTTTTAATTATTTTCCCTATGAAGGCTATTTTGATGAAGCTATTCATTCTCTGTCAAGTCTTGCGCGTAAATACGTTCCCCATTCCATTTTCGCACCGACTTTTATGTTTCTTAAATTAATTAAAGTTTCTGCGAATGGAGCTATCATACCAGAACTACCATATTGTACTATCACGTCGTTCTTTAGTTATTTAGAAATGTTTATAATTCCCCCGCGCTTTATTTCTTCTCATTTGTCAGTGTATGTCATCACTGATGGTTCCAGTCTTTCTAATCAATATGAAATACAGTGCAATATGTTATTTTTTCCGTCCTAAAATGACAGATTAATATAGGGGCTCCATAAGCGGCTATGTCAAATAGTTTAAAACCCAATATTAAACAACAACCCGGGCTGTTAAATGTGTCATTTTAATTATCTGCAAAACTCAAGTCAAAGATGTTCCCTTTATCTACCTTAAACGGTGACAGAAGTATAAAGGGAAAATGAAAAAGGAGTACCGCTGATATCAAACAGGTAACGCGAGTTGTACGGCGACAGCTATAATTGCCTTTGTTGGCGGTGACACTTAAAGTAAGAAATGAAGAGGGGAGGCAAGCGACACGTAAACATAATCTTTTCTTTGTCTTTCTTTAGTCCCACCGCAACACAATAGATTGATTAGGAGTGAGATGCCGGCAGACGCGAAATGACTGCCTGTGAGACATTAGTAGGTTAGAATTATTTTTGTTGCATAGCACAATAGAGGGCTGCCTTGCGTTGGTGAGGGAGGGGGACTTTTGTCTGCGATGGCACCTAAACAATAGCAGTCTTTCAATATTACACGTTGGACTTGACAAGTTTTCCTCTGTCATTTTGCCTTTCTCTGAGATATACGTTGAATACATTTGCGACAGTTGACGATTAGGGGAAGATTGCGCCTTCTGTAGCTTTTTTAGGAGACAGTATGACGCCCCCCTTTTTAAAAAATTGTATAGAAACTTGTGCAAAACAAATTTGAAGAATCCACAGAAGCAGCTGAACTCTCAGAAGAATGGCAAAACACAATTGAAAATGAAGAGTCCACTCTTAACAATGCTCCTCACAATGTCCCCCTGTAATTTGACAATGACAAAGACGAGCGGTACACAGTGACTTTCCCAGCATCCCTTGTTTCTTTTTTTGTACAGTTTGAAGGCCTTCACACATTCCATCATGACCTTTTTAGTGCCAGGGAACTTTATTGTGTCGCGCTCCCACAATGCATTGGTCTGCCGTGATTAATTCGGGGTCCCAAATCCGGTGTCTTCCAACTGCTATGTGCTGCTATTGAAGTCAGGACGGTGAGCGTTTCTGCAACGGTGTTGCCAAACAAAAAGAGAAGCTGCCTCAGTCTTTTTTTTTATTATTAGGGAAGAAAAGGTTCTTTAAAATCTGTCCAGCCTTAGATAATTTCATTCAGGCCTCTCCTGACCCCTTCCTCATTGAGTCTGCATCCAGAGATCAGGTTCGCAGGCACGGGATAGTAGCTTCCCAAGCCCCCTGGTCTTTTGTTAGACTTTTCTGGGCCACCCCCTTCAGAAAAGCAGGAGAAAGGGAATCGGTGGCATGTTGCTGAGGAAAATAGAAGCTGATCTGAAGAGGTCAGGAAGTAAAACTATGAGGGGCTTCACTTGTCATTGTTCACTTTTGGGAAACGTATACCTTAGGCTGAATTATACTAGGTCGAGGCATTTTGTTCTGTCTGCCATTTTAAAGTAACCTTAACTGTTGTAACACAGTCTGTGTGGGTTATTTATAAGTGTTTTTGGTATGCAATTTTTTATTTCTTTGTCTTCAATCAATTTCTTCTATATGTCTCAGACTGTACAGGTAGCCATGTAGCTAAGAGGGTAAATTCAGAATTATTTTAACATTTTGGAGTGACCTTTGAAGAAAGCAGATTCAAATCACTATCTCACTTGTATACCAAGGTATATGTGGACCACCCTGGAAGTGACTATTTCTCACTTCTCCTGGCTCCCCTGCCTATGGCTTTATTTCTGTCATGTCCAAAGAGCATTACTGAGTCTGAACTTGCCTAAACCCTTGTGATCACACCCCTTAAGAAGGTTTTGTTTCCACCGTCAATTGGTATTCCGAGCAGGTCAGCGAGCCCCGTCTGTCCCGCCTGCCCCCTCCTCCACTTGCCCACCCCACCCCCTGCCCACGTTTTGAAAGCCCCTGTTTTTATTTTAATTTGCACCTGTTGTGCAGTTGTTCGCAGAAGGCAAGTGCAGACCAGTCCATCATATAGATGTGATAGGAAGATATGTAGAGAGAGTACTTTCTGTTGATAGGTTATTTCATATAAACTAGGTCTGGCTAACACAGCCCAGGTTACTAGTAAGGGTTCCGTTTATCATGTCGCTTGGTGGTTAAGCTAATATGCTAATAGTTAAACTACACGTATTTAGTATAATTAGCTCCCGGATAATGTATGATATCAAACTTCATGTACTAATATAAATTGAACTACCTCAAGATACCTCAAATTGGTTTAACCCGATGTAAACCTGATGTGAACCTGTTGTGGTCTGTTGTGATTGGCTCCTGGTCCCCAAATATACTCTCCTCATAAGACGCGGACTTGCTCGTTCACAGCTAACGGCGCGTTCCACTGAAGTGACGTTCTGACCTGCTTCAGCCCAGGATTAATGCTGCCGCACTAGCTAGGCCCTGAGAACTTGGCGACGGCGGTAACTAATTCACAAGCGTGCCACCTTTGATTGAGTTCACAGCCCTTATTTACAGGCAGTCTATTTAAGGAAAAACCACCATGTGTCTGGGACCCGAGTGGTGTGTGTGTTTGTGCGTGTGTGTGTGTGTGTGTGTGTGATGTGTGCACAGCCAAGCCTGCCTTCCCCTGTGTGCTTGTGCGTGCGCGCGTCATGTGTTCCTTGTCCACCTATATACGTTATCCATTATATTTACATTCACGCCTCACTGGCGATGCAAATGCAAGGCTGAATGCGATGAATAGTCCACATTACTGCAGGTGAAGCCCCTAGGAAGCCCAGCAGTGACATTCAGAACTTCGTGTTTGCTATGCAGAGCATCTCAAATACGTTCGCAATGCTTTATAGCGAAGCTTTTCCTGAAAGGTGCAGCCGGTTGGCATCTTAGGCATGTGAACAGGACAGAAAATTAGTGTCTATTTTGGCTCCTATCGCCTCGACAGCTGTCTGCCCAGTGCTGTGGTTAAGTCACAGATTCCTGTCGGGGATGCTGTAATTGGGGTGTAACCAACAAAAAAATACAAAATAAGTGCCTCCGCCTTGAACTGTGCGGTATTGTGGGGGCGAAGTTTTTAATCTTGGAGGAAACCTAGAAAAAAAGAATGTCAATGTACAAAATCATGCGTCGTCTGTATTTATATTTTCGTCTTTGGGCAGATGCTGTTATCTGTGTTGCAGCAACTCCTGGGTGGTTATCCTGAGGTTTAAAGTCACAATGCCCCAGACAATAATTATAAAAACTATATTTTATGACACTGGAACTATCATCTCTAATTAAACGTTAAGTACATTTGTAGATATAAATACAATATTTACACAGTATGTAGAGTTAACATGGCTGGTTAGTTGTATGCTACATTATGTAACACAACAATAGTGAAACGTAGGGTTCAGTGATTCAGTGTCAGTGACACCCCAAAAATGTTTGGATTAAAATTTGCTTAAAATAAAACAATACAAAAAAAACATTACTATTTGTTATTTGTAATAGAATAATACATTAGTATGTGTTACATAGTTCATGTCAAGTCAAGTTTAGTTATCCTTAACCTTAACCACAGTACAGTCTCAAAAGGCTTTGGAAGCCCACATTTCACATGGAAATTAATGACATGCCCTTAACCTGGCCCCCTCGCCTCCCCGGGCAAGGAAAATCTTCCATAATGGTTCATGTTTGTTCTCTAGTATATATTAGTGTGATTTTCTGCATACTGAGGGACATGCCTGATACCACGGTAACATGTCTGGCTCTATGTGTGTCTGTTGCAGCGCTAAGCTACCAGAACGTTGCGGAGACGGGCTCGGACACCGAGGAGGACGACAAGCTGCCTGTCTCGGAGGAAGACGCCCTTCTCAACGGCACGGGCAGCCCGGGCAGCCTCACCAACCCGGGGGCCTCTCCGGGGGCCGAGAGCCGAGGCCTGCTTGCCAAGGACGAGGACGAGGACGATATGAGGGACAGTGGCGTGGAGCACATCTGGCACGACAACGACATGCTCAGCGCCTCCGTCGACGGTCTCGGTGAGCCCACACATCTGTTTCTAGAATTAGATTCTAGATTGTTCCAGCTCACTGTTGGTCTGGCGGAGAGGGCCGTACCAGAAAGGAACAGGAACTGTGTTCAACTATATTTGAAATCGCTAACTTGCTTGTCATTGTGTTCCCTTTCCGCCAATCAAAACATAGCTGTGATGTGCTGTAAACCACGCCCCTCTGGGACTCAAATAACCTGAAACAAACCGCATAGTGCATTTATAAACATGGCCTGAGTCATTTATCCTCCTCTCTCTCTCTCTCTCTCTCTCTCTCTCCCTCTCTCTCTCTCTCTCTCTCTCTCTCTCTCTCATTCGCCCTCATTCACACAGTCACAGGGTTCTCTATGAGCATTATAGTAAAGCCTCAATCAGCTGTGGTTAGACAGACGTGATAAACACCATTAAAGTGCCATTTGACTACTACTTAGAGAAAGTCCTGCACTCAGCCATACTAAAACAAATGCTAAATTCACTGTGATTCACGACCCGCCAAAAAGTGACTGAACGCGCTGAATATAGGACAGAGAGAGTGAGGAGAGTGGATTTGTGGATTTGTACCTTTAGAAACATCAAGACAAGATATAAAGGGCTCCGTAAATCCCCAAAACCCTGTCGTTGTTTATGATATTTACGCATTGCTACTGAAGGAGCCAGTGATTGATGCCATTTAAATATGTCTGCTGTTATCCTTAATAAGCTAGCTAATCCTAGGCAGGTGATACCCTCCCACAATGCAACAGGACTTTGGTTGAGCCAGCCCAGATAGCGGTGAGCCCCAGACGCGGATGCTTAGAAGAAAAATACTTTTAATTAGGGGGCAGGGAATAATCATTAAAGGAAGCCAGACTGCTGCAAAAAAGTCATTAACAATCTTAAATGAAATTTTTATTTTTATGATAGCCATTTACATGTATAATAAGAGTCAATGATTCTTGGAAACATGTGACAGGGATAGACTACAGTGAGAACTCATGTAAGACAGCCTATTTAAATGAGCGGGGCTTCGCTATTCATTTCTGCTAATGAACTAGCTGTTCAGAGGGCCGAAAAACTGGGGAACATTCAGCGGTCTTAAATTTTAATACGCGAGAAAATTGCACATTTATTAGAGTAGCGGCAGGGGAAAGCAAAAAAAAAAACTTGGATATCAACATTTACTTCTCCTAAATAACGGCTCATATCGGCTATGACTCTTTAGGAGGAAAAAAAAGAGAGTTTGGAGTAAATAAATCAAGATGAAGGATAAACAAGCTGTCATTGCATACGGTAATTGTTTATTTGATAAAGACCCGTGGTGCCATAATGTCTGTAATTCAACTATGTTGCAATTCCCTGATAATATGCTTCGGGTGTGATAAAGCGTCTGCCATATTTCGGAGAGCAAGGCGAGTTCATTAAAGGGCTTGGGAAGCTCTTTCACAATCTTGCGGGTGCTGTGTTTCTCAGCCTTTTTTTTTCACTGTGTCGGTGCCTTGGTGTCTACACTGATACAGTACCTCAGCACATAGCTTTACTCTGAGATAAGCTTCACTCTCGCTCCCTCTCTGGCCTGATCAGGCCTGCTAGACTCCATTCATGGTTCCCACACCAGGAAAGTCCAGAAAAGTTTTGTTAAGTGATTTCAGATGTCAAGACCTGAAATATTTTAGAATTATGCAACTATAACAATGTCAGGGTCTGTCATACAGTATAAGCTTGTCTGGGTACCACAAGCTCATTTGGACAGAAAACAAGCAAATAGTGTACAGTAATAGTAGATGTCGCTAGATGTCGCGTAATACAACTTTCACCTCCTGCCCAGGGCACAGTCAGAGTTGCGGTGCTGTTATTGTCCTTGACATTCCGCAATCTTTTACCAGGGCTGGACGTGGTGTGCTAGAGAGCATGACATCATTAGCACCTACGGAGATTCTCACATTACCTGCATTCTCCATTTGCCCTTGTCCTCTTTGTCCAGACATTGGAATTTATAAAAACAAAAGGGTACATAGTTTTTGTTTCTTTTTTCTTTTCTTACTACTGGAATTGTAACTGTGTGTTCATTTTACAGTATGTTAGGAATGGTTTAGGGGTGGGGAATCTAGTTAGCTATATAGTATTGGGGCATTACATGGAGTAATCTATTTTAGTTTGTTACAATACCAGTACACTTTGGACCCGGGCTTACTACACTTTTAAGTACTGCTGTGGTTAAAATCCAATCCAATCCAGCCAAAAACGTATCTTAATGTTTTCAAAATAAACACCATCAATGGGTAAATAGGCTAAATGACAGTCAGGACAAGGTGTTCTGAAACCTGCTTGTTCAGGTCAGGGCCTACATAAACCTCCATGCCACGCTTCAAGGAGGTACATACAGTACGGTACACCTCAAGTCTCACCAGATAACATGGTCGTTTGTTTGGTGTCCACAACGCATTATCTGACCTCCCCTCAATACCCGTATCCACCACGTCAGTAGCACACAATCCAACCCCCACCACACAGATAACGCAATCCTTACCCCTGGCAGTGCCTTGCTCTGCCTGCGCGGGGGCAACGAACCCCACAATGCCACCTGTGTCAGCATGGCGTAACTCTTTCCTTCTGAGGGGCTATGGCACAGCAAGACAAACGTACTGTGCACACTCCAATCCCACAGGCTTTTGACCACAATACCCATTTGTCCATGTTAAATATAAGTCAGAGGCCTGTGATGGGCATGTATGTGTGTGTGTTTGTGTGTGTGTGTGTGTGTGTGTGTGTGTGTGTGTGTGTGTGTGTGTGTGTGTGTGTGTGTGAGCCAGAGAGAGCGTAGGAGAGGTTTGACTCCCTCAGACTGCAGCTAATGGGAGCTTCCCAAGGTAATGAGAGGAGAAGAGAAGGGCAGCAAATCTCGCTGGTCAATGTCCCTCTTGGGTCAGATGAAAAGAGTGCAGGCAAATGTGATTACCAAAAGTTAAAGGACGGGTTTATTTTGAGGGAGATGAGACTTCGTCTAGGGAGGTTTTCATAATTGCTGGTTGTCTGATAAGGGGTTTTACATTACACATGTATATTTAAAGCAGTGTTTTGTTTTGCATAAGGCATTGTCCTGTTACTTTTAACCTGTTACGTTTATGATATGCCTTTGGGTGCATAATGTTGTTTAGTAAAGTAAATGTTCTGTACTGTAAGTGCAAAGGCATTTTGGAAACAATAAAACATAAGTTTGCTATCGCTCCTAAATAGAGGTTGGAGACAGTAATGCACAAACTAACAGCAGTATTTTCTAATTGCTACAGAAAGCAAACAATGTATTCAATGAAAATCATTACATTTGCACTTTATAAGGTGCAAATGTAAGTGAAATGACTTTAATCGTTGTGCTTTTCAGCGGGACATGTATCAACATTTCAGTGTACACATTTCCCTCTACGTTCTTGTGTATGAACTTGTTCTAGTTTATTAGCACGGGGGATAGCTAAATCTGATTATGTGGCTCAGTAAAAACCAACAAAAGAGAATAGAACCCCCTTGTTAGCACTATAGTTGACAATGCTATATTGGTGACTTCCCAGTTATGGAGGACAAATGTAATTCCGTACCCACCCCTTTTTTTTAATATAACGTCCCCTTGTTCTCGGAAGTACCTTGATTTAATTTTTCCGGGCAGGGGCAGGAAGGAGGTAACAGGGACTCCTTAAGTTAATTGTCCAGGCAGCACCATGCCAGGAGAAACTCGCCCAATGTCAGAAAAAAAAAAAACTCAGCTCGCCTGATTTGTTTTATTAAGCCCTTCGTCCATCCGTCAATGCACCTCGTTATTTACAACCGCCTCACCTGTGCCAGGGAACAATGTGCCTGTCCGCATTGGCATTCCGAAAGGAAATCACAAGCCATTAACCTGATTGGTAGAAGGAACCTATTCTGTTGAAAATAATCTCAGAGGGAAAATAGTAAAATAACACAATCTAGATATATATAATAAATAAATAAATAGACTGGAATATTGAATATTTTGAATAATTTTTTTTAGCTCATTTTGCTTATTAATCTCATGAGCTCCCACAAATCATTTTGCAACTCCTTGGGGGTTGCGGGGGGGAAGGGGTGGTCTGGACCCCTGTGTTTGGATGAAAGGCCCCCTCCCCCCTGCCCGAATGACATATGCTATAAAAACCTGTGTTCCTGCATGCAGCGGACTGCAACAGCGCAGAGGCAGGACGCAATAATCCGCTCCGTGTGCATGAGTGCGTGTGTGCTTGTTCGGCTGCGGCTGTGCGATTGCTCAGGTGGGATGCGCTCAGCGCTCTGTCCTGTTTAATCGCTCTGTTTGGCGAACAGCGTTCCCCCACCCTACCACCCACCCCCGCTGCTTGTCGTCATGTTAACATAAATAAGTCGCTGCCTGGCCCAGTTGATAGCATTCATTAAGAATGTCTAACAAAAAGCTACTGGTGTGCTGTGGCTCACAGTGGTGCCTTTATTTGAGACACTGTACCTTTTTTTCCCCCTCCTTTTTTAAAGACCTGCGTGTGTTCTATTGGCTTTTAGTTTGTGTTTAGTGGCACTCACTGCCCCTGCTTGTTTTCCCCATGCCTCTCTACAGATGAAATGAAAGATGATTTTGACGCCTTGGGGCCTGAACCAACACTTCAGTCCATCAGCAACGGTACAGGTGAGTTGAATCTGTTAAAAGCCGGCATGAATAGGCTTTAAATATTGAACGTTAAATGTGCGTGTTCTGAGAGAAGTTTGTATACTACCATCCAGCTTCTTAAACGTTTTGAGTCCCAAAATGAACCACATCTAGCTAACTGGCGAGCAAAAACTTGTCGGTTCCATCCCCAAAACACCCCCAAACTACAACTTTAATAAGCATCTTTGAACAAGTTGCCTAATCCCCTACCTGCTCATTCAAATCATTGATTTATTATTGAACTATTGATAATTTTAACATTGATATAATGTTGATATGCTGTTATAATGTTATAATATCTCACATGGGATTCAATGTGAAACATTCAGAATGTTTTAATATGGGTGGTTTCTACGCTGCTCCAAGGCATTCTGCCTGTCCAAACGATTGGCCCAGAAAGTGCTGTGGTACAACAGCTCACCCCACCGAATGTCAGCCTTGTCTCATATCCTCTCTCACTCATTTTGTAAGTCTTTTTGAAGAAATTAGCTAGCGGAAAGATGTACTGAATGCATGCCTGCTTATTTGTACGTGTGTGTGTGTGGGTGTGTGTGTGTGCACATGCACGTACATATGCGTCTCCGCATGTGCACATGCGATCATGTTTTTCCCCTACTGTCTTCTGGAACAGCGACTGTTTTCCATTCGGGACCTTAAGCTGGTTTTGGAAACAATGTAGTGGCACCGCACAGAACCCCCACCCGCACTAGATCGCACATGATTTCATTTAAAGCCCCGGGACTGTTTGATCACGTTCCAGTGCAAAAGCGCACTTTGATCGAGGTTATTTCCACTGTCACTGAGAGAAGGACTTTTCCTTCTAGAAACACGGTATTGGAGCATTGAGTTATTACTGTATTATTCAGTCTGTCTTAGACACTACAGTGATCTGTTTTTCTGAGACTGGCCCAACTAAATAAAGGACTAGAAAGGACTGCAGATTCAAAGACGTTGCTCCCTGATTGTAACTGTACCAAATATGTACAGTATATGTTACTGTGTGCCAGAGCTTTGGTACAGTAATTAGTTCAAAACATTGTATAATGTCATAATATGTCATATTATGTCATGTAGCATTTGATATGTTTGACCGACATTGTGATGGACAACAATTACAAATGAAGAAATTTGAGCCTTCTAATTCTAAAAAAACAATGTCAACACAATTGTGTCTCTCGCAATTCCATGTTATGGGCCAAGGATCTCTAATGAGAAAGCTGTAAACTTTTCTATCACCGTTATCAAAAGGATTCATTGACACCAATGACATTTCCCTGCCAGTTTTGACAGCCAACAATCTACTACCTTGACCTTTCGCAAATTGGGCCGCAAAGTCATCACAGCCTAACAAATTGCTCTTTATGCCTTACCTTGGCATGCAATCTATGAGGCTAATTAAAAATGGAAGTCCGACCATTGGCAAAGTTTGTAACTTCCACAACGACGATACTCCAAATCTTCTCTGGGTATTTTAGGAATTACCCAACTAACCCCATCAACTGCTGCAAGTGTTTGCTGGGTCTTTCTCCATGTAGAAGGGTCTGTATTAATTAATAAAAAAATGCATAGTGTGTCAGCATTGTCCGGTTTAAGATACATCCAGCTCTGCTGTAAAGGGAATAAATAGTATGTTTGTCAGGCTTTGTTGTGGTCTGACCCTGATAATCTGCTCAACACAACATCAATAAGAGCTACCGGTACCGTACACCATATGGTACGTAAATCTACACACAGCCAGATTACTCTGTTGCTGATCAAGCAAGGCTTATGCACATGTGTGTGCATGTGTGTGTGTCGGCAGGTGTGTATGCACTTGTTGTATGCATCAACAAATGGGCCTTTACAATCCTAAATTAACAGATCAAATTTCACTTGATAACAAGAAAATGATGTCATTAAAATGACTCTACACACCAGTGTTTACCAGCTAATACCGATGCTCACCACTGTGTTTATCGCACAATGCTGGGATGAAGTAACCATGGCATCGTCAAACGCATTGTATTTTAGATTTAGTATTCTCACCCTAAAGCAGCCACTATATGTGTCTCCGTATTTAGTACGGTGTTCCTGCAAACATTTTGACCAAGATATTCCCTATATTCTTCTGTATGACACATTTTTTGGAGAAGCAAATCTAATGAATTTTGCTCTCTCTCTCTCTCTCTCTCTCTCTCTCTCTCTCTCTCTCTGTGTGTGTCGTTGTCCCTCGCCCTCAAGTCAAGAATGTCGATTGCACTTCAGAATTCGAGGAGTTCTTTGCCAAGAGGAAGCTGCACGAGAGCGAGAGCCACGTGGTCAGCATCGCAGAGTACCTGCAACGGGGCGACACTGCCATAATTTACCCAGAAGCCCCGGAGGAGTTGTCCCGTCTGGGGACGCCAGAAGCCAACGGGCCAGAAGAAAACGGTACGAATCTGTGACGCTTGCCCTTGAGAATGCCCTTTGGAAGTAAATGTGCCTGTTAAGGAAGGGAACATACATATATATATATATATATATATATATATATATATAATTTTTTGGAAGAAATAAAAGGGGTGGGGGAGCTCTGAGGCTTGGAAAGCATCCCAGC
>JAODTR010000012.1:236509-257171 GCA_025399935.1 Amblyopsis rosae | reverse complement strand
TCCAGACAACACAGCTCTCGGGATCATAGGGACACACAAACCTCTCCACCACGATAAGGTGATGGTTCCCGGAGAGGTAATAAAGACTTAATGTACAGTAATTCGGTAGCTATGGTTTAGGTGTCCCAGTTCTTGTTAGATTTCCGGTTTTCACAAATGATGTTGATTAAATTGTGCTCAGCCAAAGATAGATCACATTTTAAATATTTATTTTTTAATACAGATAATTTCTGCAAACATGACTCTAAAATATCTTAATCCATATCCAAGTTTCAAAATGCAAGCTGAAACAAGCTTTCAAAAGTGTAAAATGTGACTTGACCCCTGCATACAAGAGCCCCGCTTACTAGAAGTTTACTCCGCCTCCTCGCTGCATGTCTGTTGGCGTAGTTAGAATTCAGAAAACACACTGCTCGGATTGGAGGGCCCTTTGATTGTGGGGAGTGGAGAAAAAAAAAATCCCACAATGCCCTCTGTTGTTGCAGTGAACTTTTGACTGCGTGGGCAGGGCCTCAACTCTGGCAGGCCAAATACTTTAAATGTCTCTGTGATGACCATGTTGAAACTTCCATCATTCCATACAGTTACACATGCTGCCTCTCCATGTCTGTCTAATATAGACACATCTCCTCTAGCAACGTGATAGCATCTGTTGATAATACATTCTTTCCCACTCATGAATGCACATCTATGCTACCACCCCCAACTCTGCAGTACACCACAGAGGGAGATGTGAAATGCTTGGAATTATTTGCAACAGACCCAGGCCATATACTGTATATGCTCAGCTGTTGAAGAGACAAAAATTATAATTGCATGCAAGTAAATATTGGATGTTTGTACATTTGTGTTGATAATTTTGTGGCGCTAATTCTCCAACGGTGGCCTGTGTTATCTCAGATGCCACCTTTTACTTCAGACATCGATGTTGGTCGCTCAAAATGACAGTATGGGACTACCTTGTTGACTGGGTAGCTAATAAGACCAAATGCTTTTAAGGCCTCACATCATTATAATTACAATTCCATTATAATTACAATTTGTGTGGACACAAAAGTGACCACACAAGCATTGTTATGATAGTGGATTTTTTTTTATTCCAGTAAGAGTTACTGAATAAAAAAATCCACACTACATAAATACTAACAAAATTGCTTGTTACAGCTAACCTATCACTTTAATTAAAGTCTCGTACTGCACAAATGAAGACCAGTGCAGTAATATGAAGTAGCTATGTCGCCCCACAGCTCTACAGACCAGACGACTAAATGAGAGAAGAGTGGATTCTTTGAATAAAGAGCCATAGCTATTGGGGGAGGCGCGAAGCTAACAATGAACCGCTAGGCTAACATCGTCACTGAGCTTGCGAGAGGCCGAGTTGTTCATCCCTTGTTATGCAGCTAATGTGTATGATTTAAATGGGAATTATGCACATCTCAATGTGCCTATAAATGACATTATTCATGCACAGGTGCTGCACTAAGCATCTCCTGAATGATAATTAAGATAATCTTTCTTTTTTTCTCTCTCCTCCCCCCTCTCCCCGCTCCTCTTTCTCGGCTTCTCGTTCGCCTGTTCCCTTTTCTCACGGATTCCACTTTGTTCAGGCTGTAATATCTCCTGTGTCAATATACCTCGCTAGACGGCAGCCCAGCTCGCCTCAGCCATTGTCTGAGACGTTATTCAGCGCTACAAACCCGAGCTAACAAGTAGAGACCATGTCTATGTTAACCACACTACCCCCACCCCCGACCCTGACGGTCTTCTCTGAGAGGTGACGTGCTAAGTTGAGTTAAAGTGTGTGTGTGTGTGTGTGTGTGGGGGGGGGGGAGTTTTTCTTTTATTTTTCCTTTTTTTTGCGATGGAGAAACGGCTGTGGTGTTCCCGGGGGAATTCTCCACACGTTCCGTTTCTCCAATGATAATATGAAGACATTGATTTTTCCATGAAGAGGAATGGATCATTTTAAAATTGGTATTTTGTTTGGGGAGGTGGGGCATTCTTCTAGTTACACACATTTTAGGGACCTTTAGAATACAACGAAAACCTAAACTGTCAGAGTAAGCCTAACTTGAACCAAAAATATGTCACAGGTTTGAAACTATACGCTTCTCGTGAAATTTTAGAAATACAAAGTTTTATGACAGAGAAAATACATTTTGTTTGGGTAGTAGCAAGATATACTGCCAAATCAAATATATACATGCCTCATCAAAATAAGCGAGTTAGTGAAATCTAGCTCATGTTTTCTTTTTGTTTTGTGTGTAACCTCAGGCTGCTTTCTGGGGGTAGAGGGTGGGCAAGGGGGAAAGCGCTAAACAGTGAGCGATGATTATCACCACTTACAGAGAGGAAAGCCAGCTGTATTGTTTTTAACGCTGTTGATGGTTTACAACAACTTGTTCCAGTGGAAAGGACCAGTGGTCTTCTGTGCAGATGTCTTTTGTTTTGTTTAGAGTTCTTGAAATGAAATGATGTCTGTCTCTCTCTCTCTCTCTCTCTCTCTCTCTCTCTCACACGCATATGCACATGCATTTCGAGGGGGAAAGCCATCCCACGTCTTCAAGCCACAGCTGGCTTTCATCACCATGGCGTCGGCCACACCCTTTCACTCTATCTCAACCCGCTTGCTTTAGTGCACCGTCCCTGGAAGAGCTAATTGACAGTGTTTGTGTTACGGTGCCCATGGTGCCAGAGGAGAGGGACTGTTTCAGCGCGTTTTAAAACTGGCAGTCGCAAACAAGATTCTTGGGTGTACACATTCCTTGGCTTTGATCGTCTTCCTTTCCCAGCATGCATTGTGCTGTGGAGCTTACCTACAGTAATTGGTTGAAAAGAAATAGCCCATTAAACAAATAAACACCAATATTTGAGTCATCAATAGACTTTTTTATTTTATTGTATTTTTTAAAGGAACCAACTTAATCAGTCTTAAAAACATGTTTTAAGTTATTTTAGTTATGCAGTATGTACGTCAAAGTGTGACAGAGCGCACACACTCAGCATAGATGCAGAAGAAAGTTGCCAGAGGATGGTATGGAAAGTTAGACCATACATGTCATTTACCATATTGGCAGAAGACATAATTGACACAGCCTTATGTAAAACCCAGATTTCCTCTGCACATGACAGTGAATTATATATGAACCATGCCTTTAGGCTATGGGGTGTCCTGAAATGTCTTTAAAAGGAATGAGCATGGGAGCTGCTACAGTAGATCTCCGGATTTAAATTAGACTATTTAAGACACTAGAACACTTGACACGTAGAAGAGGTTATTGTTAAACGAAACAAATTATTCCTCACCTCTGGTTTGTGCTGTTTATAGGCTTGTGTTGTCTATTAACCCGCCTAAAGCAAACACAGGCTAATTAACCCATGAATACATGTGAGATATGTCTCAGTACACGCTTTATTTCCCTGGATGAACAGAAGAGCCCGTCTCTCAGCAATGGTGACTTGAGCGCAGATGTAGGAATCTCTACCTGAATGTGGCGTTATGGGTTCCCATGACGCCACCGCCGCTCCATTTCAGTTTTTATAAAACAAGTAATTGCAGTGTTTTACCGCTAGTAAGTAATTTGGACCTGCTCTCGCTGAATAGACACAGGTGCCACATTGTTTTAGAGTGGAGCAACAGCAGAGTGGCAAACAGCTTGAATGGATTTTTGCACAGTGCGTGTGGAGTGTGCAACTCTCTTTAGCGCACCCTGCTCATTGCAGATGGAACATTTTATATCTGAAATGATGTCTGTGTGTGTAGCAACACATTTGTAGCAAGGGTTTATTTTGGTGAATTTGAAGTGTGCACTTACTCCATTCACCTGCATCGCAGTGCAAGAATAGTGAGAGGTGTGTCTGTGTGTAGTGTGTGTGTGCTTGTGTCCACACAAGAAAAGTGTCTGGAGATTGCTGTGTGTGTGCGTGTGTGTTTGTGTCTTTTCTATATTTTCATCAGTTAAGATCACACACACACACATACACAATAGAATCACACATCAGTCAGGGGAGTTCGGGGGGGCGTCTGGCGTCTTTGTTTGGCCCGCTCTTTAGAGAGCTTTAGTGGACCCATCTTCGCTGAAGCGTACAGGATGTGCCTGATGTTTCCTTGGCAGGGGAATAGGTAAAAATAGAGAGTCTTCATCTGGTTTAAGTTATGAGGCACGGCATCACTTTAGGGGTGTGTGCGTGTGTGTGTGTGTGTGTGTGTGTGTGTATGGCTTTTTGTTTTTCGGTCCCAGGCCCTCACTGCGCTTGAAGCTCAAATGGACCTGGAAACGCAAATTCTGAGGATGACCATTGACGTGATTATTGGGATGGTCCTCAGGCTCGACCACATAAAAGGCTAACTTATGTTAGCTTAAAGTAAGAGGGCGGCACTTCAAAAGGGGGCCGCTAGGTTCAGCTGCTATATTGAGAGTGAAGAGATATGTCTGTTATTAATGGTCTTCATCAGGCTCTTGTTTCATCTCTCAGCTTGTTCCGCTTTTCCTTGGTTACCGGGATATAATGTCTGGGGACTGTGAACAACAAAAGCTGTCGTTCTTAAGGAAATGTTGTTGGACATTAGTTTCACCGATGTGTAACCTGCATTCCTTTGCAATTCTTTACAATTTGTTTAGTTTTACAGGAGTAAAACTAACCATGCCACTGTGACTGTTTCATCTTCACTACTGTTGCAGGCAAAGATGATGTTGTCATAGACTTAACACTATTGAAACAGAAAAAGTTTGAACTTAGAATGTGCAATCTTTGTTGGTATGATAAAATCATGGTTTGATATTAGTCACAGATTGCAGCAATATGTCGTGTGTGTGTAAACGCACCCGTGTGTCTTTTATTTGTTTCCAGGCAAGTTTGTTTCTGCCACAAGAAAATACTCAATTATCATGATTATTTTGCTACACTGGGTTTCACTCAAACCCAGTGTTTTACAGTATCAGCCGACATTTCAGAGATGGCTGATTTCCATATGCTGATGCAAGCACTGCCCATCATCTCTCCTCATTAAACATTCACTATCTTGCTTTCTTTTCTTCTGCATTTAAAAAATATTAATCTAAAATATACTGGTCTAATTCTTCTCAACCGACTTGTAATTTGGCTTTATGTGATTGGCTTGGAACATTCAGTTTTTTTCCTATAAATCCTTGTCAATCTAATGTCAGTCAGGCATTTTATCTAGCGAACAGCGGCAAATAACACCAGGAAAAACAACACAGTAAAAACATTCCATTATTGATTGTTTACAAGCGCGATCATCAGCGGCAGAAGGATTTGAGGATGTAATCTGCTTTTGCGGAAGGCGGGCCATTCAAATAGACACCAAGTTAATTCAGCTCTAACCTCTTAGCCATTTATGTTGGCGGGATGTACTTGTAATGATTAAGTTTGAAAGAATCGCTTTTTATCATGGGCCAACACAACGGTTGACAATCTTAAGACCTTAAACTAGAAATAATTAGGATCAATTTGAATGCCGACTCTGGCACACACAGGCGCATACAGACAAGAGCTAAGCTTGTTAATAAATATGCTAGCAATTAAGTGCGCCCCTCCCCCTCTGTACGTTTTTGTTGCATTTTCATCAGCCGAAAAATTATTATATTTCTTGGGATTGTGGCGTTACTTGACCATAAAGTTCAAAATCTCCTTCGACGTTAGTGAAAATACCGCCTTCTGTGGCTTTAAGTAGGCCTACTGTTTTGAGAGGGAGGTTTTGGAATGCTCAGCTTGAGAGGGAAGTAGCCTATTCCTGCATCCACACAACCCTCTTGAAACCTGCAGGGCCGACGCGGTTAAAATTAGTCCGGCCTGCTTATTCCAATGTCCCCCCTCCCGCCTCCTCCGTCACTCCATCTTTAATTTCTTCACATAGTTTAACATTAAAAATCAGGTCAACCTTTAAGATTTTTGAGAGGAATTAATGGTATGCTATTTTTATTCTGTCAGCCGTCTGTTAATTTGGTATGACCTTAGTCAAAGGCGGTGAAATAACAAACTTCTTCTTAAGTCTAAACCTCTGGTCTTCATGTTTTATACTGAGGATATAAAACACTTTATTGAGGATTGGACAGAAGGGACCCTGCCAGACTGTGTTTCCTGCGACTCTTATCTACACAACTCAACACACAGGATTTTCAGGACATCAGTGGGGCTACGAGAGGCCTAGTGAAACGAATACACTTTCATCTCATTTCACAGCGTATTGTTTTAATTAGCCATTGGTGTAAATTGATTGAAAAGTCGTCACCCCCCCCCACCCGTCCCCCAACAATGAAAGGCTTCTTAACATTTTCCCAACATTTAGCCAGGTTTCGCATTGCTCATCTGTTGATGTCATTGGAGGCGGAGTCTAAACACATTTAAAAAACAAGGACGGGACTTTGAAGGTTATCGCTTGGACTTTCAGCTCTTTTGTCCGAGAGACACCAAGACAGAGGTGAGTTCCCTCCTTTTTCTCAACCGCTTTTCCTTGCATGTTAGGAGCGAGGCGAAGAGTTCCCAATGTGACGCCGCCATGTGACAGGATGAAAACTATTCTGAGGGTATGCTCCGTCCCCCATTGAAGCGGCCCCACAGGGGTCCTGTCTTCATAACGCCTCAGAAGGGCTGGTAGGGGGGCCGCAGAGTGGACAGGAAGGTGAAGGTTTGCCGCAAAGCGACACAATTACGGCTGCCCTGGGGCTTTTGTGGCCAGGTGTCCGCTCCACAAGCCGCAACCCTCACAACCTGGTGAGCTCTGACCTGAGGAGAACACTGGTGATCGATGTAGGCGTGGGGGATGACGAAAAATAAATAACGAAACGGTTCAGCTCAGTTTCGAATTTAATATTTTGTTGGGTAGGTGGGTTGGAGTGGGTGCGGGAAGGGGGGGGGGGGGCAAAGTGTTCAGAAATAGGTCAACCAGTATCTCATTTTTCCTGCTAAGCTTGTAATCCCCCCTGACAGGCACACTATTCAGTTAAAACTCTCAGAATTAAGGACCCTGACCATCCTTCTCATGTTGGAAGGACATGTTAAGGAGCCTTATGTGTGAGAAGGAGTTACCTAACAAATAGTTACTCTATCCCTTCACAGAGAGGCCTTTGTATAAAATAATAGGCCTAATCACCCGTACGCACAAATGTATTTTCTCAGTATTTTATTTGTTTTATTTATTAAGCAGAAACTCTATTTTAGGGGGCAAATGGTCTGCTCAAGGGCATGCATGATGGTAGTTTATGTTAACTATGGGAAAAGCATAATTTATTAATTTCCCCCCTCTGAGATGTCCCTGGTCTGTCCAGGGATTTGAACCTGCAACCTCTCGTTGCTGAACTTCTGTTCTTCATCTTTTAATTTTCTGCCCATTTTCCATCTATTTGCACCAGTAAATTAAGGGGGCCTTGATGAGTTCCATATGAAATTGTATTGAAACATTTAAAGAATAATAGTATGTTGCTGATGAATGTTCAATGGACAATGATTTCTTTTCTATCTAAGCCCCAATATGACTGAATATGTGATCTTGTTAAGCTACTAAGAGACCGAACCTCGCCCATGGATGGCCGAAGGACACTCTTGTCGCTAATGAGGTGTGCATGTGCCCCAGGGGTAATGGCAGTGTCATGCCAAAGCTTCTTGACACCTCTGGGGATCCGTACAGTTTGGCCTGGACTTCTCAGTTATTCCGTGGCATGTATTCAGTGATAAAACAATGGAACACGTCACCCATAAAACTTGATTTTCATTACGGGTTTTGATTCTCTGCACTCTAAATACCCAGTTAAATATGCATTTTGCCCATTATGTCTGTGTTAATAAGAAGTCTTTGAGAATGTGCCCATTGTTGAGTCTGTTAATTATGACAGCCCAAAGTGCTGCTGTATTCTGACTCTTACTCACCAGACATATGATTATTCATCATCCTGATAACAATTAATATGCGCTAAGGCATGTTCCCACAGAAATATCATCCCCCGCCCTTACCCCCACCCCCCAAACAAATTTGAATGCTCCAAATTACATATTCAATCAATCTTTGTTTGTGTGCTTAACCCTGTTTAACATGGCAGCACTTTGTGACTTTTAAACACCCGTGACTTATGGACTTAGAGCTGGCATCACTAAGTGACAATTTGGTTTGTGTTTGCCATCAAATAAACACTTAAACATGTATCTAGAGCATTAAACAAATGCTTATTTTCTGCTTCACATCTGCTGTACAAAAAAATGCACCATCCAAACAACAGCTATTGTAGCATTACATTGTAGCATAGTTTGCCTTCCATTACCCACTATTGAATATGATTTGAACAACGTACTAGAATAGGCATTTCAGATTATGTAATTGTCTTTTTTGTGTTTATTTAAGGAGGTCAAGATGTGCAACAACAAGGTATCGAGCATTGCAAGAAGTAAAGTAGTGATACAAGAACTGAGGGATCAGAAACTCCTGCTGTTTGTGGGCCAAGCATTTCAAACTGGCATTAGTCTGGTGTTATAGCTTTAAATTTAGCTTGCCTGCCAATCCTGGCCACGATCCTCATTTTGTTGACTGTGCCTCCCAATTCATCCATAGACTCAGCAAATAAAAGGATAAGATGGGCTTAAGTGTTTTTTTATAACCTGGCTACTGCCCCGATACAGTGAGACTCTATGTAACCCTTAGATTATAACGGTGGGCTCCATACCCGGGAGGTTGAGGACCTCCAAAGTTCATTCTTAGGGTTACTGTTGGGTCCACCTTATGAGGAAGGGGCAAGCTAGGAACATCCCTCTCTATGTATAGCTAGTCGAAAAACGTACTACAATTCTACACATCGTTAATAAATGAAAGGAAAGGGAAGGCCTTCACTCATTTTAATAGAATAGATAATGATGTGACTCACATTTCGCCATCATTCACACCTTGTGAGCAACCGAGGCTTGGCTCATTAGCTTTGTGTCTCCATCCCTCTCTCCCTCTGCGTCTCTGCCATAGCTAACGCGCACAGTTTGTCTTGCAGCTGAATGTTAAGTAAATGGGACTGCCATTATATATCCGTGTGTCAGGGTAGTTGCAGATGTTTCCCTCCCTCGCTGGAACAAAAGCGCTGAGGTCTTTGTTGTCTAGTACGTTGTACTGTTTAAAGCCAAAGCACAACATTTCCGCCCCAGCTTATGTACCATATGAGACATGAGGGAGTAGGGAACAGTGAAGCTTATATTGTAGTTCTGGGGATGAGGAGAGACTATCAGACGATTGGACAACCTTCAGCTAATCTAAACGAGGACCATGTGTGTTTAATTCATGTCGGAACCAACTGAGCTACGCACATTGGTGTTGACTGGCTTGGTTCTTATGTAAAGGCAGATCTGGCAAACTCCCAGCTTAGTGTTCATTAGTGATGCTGCATGCCTGGTTCTCACTCTGGCAAAATAAAGCAAATATTCAGCGAATATATTGCCATTTATTTTCAGTGAATTTTCTTTCACTAAGTTTCAATATGCACGTTCCAATCTTTCAGAACAAATAAGTGTACATTATCCACAAAAATGCACATTTGTCCCTTTACGATTTGAGAATGAGAACCTGTTTTTTGTCCAGTACAACACACTTTGTTAACATAATTTCTGGTACCTGGTGTAGGAAGAACATTTTGAAACAAGTGATCAAATATTCACAAATTACTTCCCACAAATCATAATAGGAGATACTCTCCTACAGTAATATATATATCATAATGATGCGGGATAAAATATGACCTCTGACTCTGGTTGCCGACTCTCCCTCAAGCCGCGTTGACTGTCCTACCCCATTTGTATTTTTATTCAGTGGTGCAGAAAAGTCTCGGAAATAATCTGAACATCAACAGTCAGGAAGTTAGTCGAAGGCTGCATGTGATTGGCTGGAGAAGTAATTTGAATTGGATGCAGGAGTGAGACAAGCCTATCCTCCGATCAGCAGAGCCGTATGAAAATCCCTGCAGCGAGGTCTGCGGACAAACACCACCGTGTGTGTGTGTGTGTGTTTCCTGTTCATAAGCATTTGTATGTGTGGTTACATATCCACGATAATATAAGCAGGAATCATGATGCAAGCTTTTCGCCCAGAGTGTGTTTTTGAGCTCATTTTCAAATGGTAATTCGCCTTATCCACAGCAAACTCACTGAGTGTAAGTAAATGATTATTTGCATGGCTGACAATCATTCAGCACGCCTGTGGTGTTTTTCCAAACTGTTTTGGCTTGTCCGGTTTTTGAGGAAGGGGGGATAGAAAAAAATATCAGGGAGGCCAACTCTCTTTGAAATATCCTTTCATTTTCGTTATCATTAGACCCAAACGTGGCATAGTTAACCGCTGGAAAACAACACTATTTTCACTGGCAAGTCGCATAAAGTTGACTTTTTCCAGAACTGGGTCTTTTTTTCTTTTCATTTCATTTTAGACACATTAATAGTGACTTCTGTGCAATTTATACTTGTTATTTGCACCTGGCCTAAATACAGTGTTTCACTGACTTGAAAAATATAAAATGTAATCTACCAATTCAGTTATGCGCTTACTTAACAGTCACTGAGTCAAATGTCACCCACACATTCATCAATGCCTATCCTCAGGCACTGGGACGCACACACCCAGACACACAGACACACGCATACACACACATACAAAGACACGCACACAAATATCAGCGCTTGCAATAAAATAACCTACATCCAATTCAAAGGACAGAATATTTACTCCGGCCTATTGCACCCAGACTCATAGCTGAGTCTAAATACAAATTGGAATCAAAAAGGAAACAAAGCATGTACATATGCACTGAGAAACATCAAACAAAATATGCAAGCTTGGCACAAACCAGCGTTTTCTACAATTCAATATATGTCAATAGCAATCTAATTTTCCCTCTGAGAGACAATGCCTATTGAGAAAACCAAAGGAAAGGAAGAGAACAGACCACACAAAAGTCATAGGAGTCCTTCATTTGACACGGCCATCCATCAGTCAGTAGTTAGGACATTGACAAGTGGTAATTTAGTAAGCACTGGCCTGGGCTGGCAGGAAGATGCCTGGCAGACAATACAAACTCATTCATCATGAAAAGGCTAGCGACAGACTTTGCTAGGCTGTTATGGATCTACCATCAGTCTATATAGCAGCCTGCCCTCCGCAAATGGAGGGGTGGGTGGGTTGGGGAGGGAGTTCTCTTTTAAATTATTAATTGGAATGGAAACATGAGGAACGTTTGATTGTTTGAACGTTTACTTTTGTCATCCCGACATACTGCTGTTGATACAATGCATGTCACTGTTTCTACACGGTAGAGTCGGAAGGCCGGAGTCACCGCGGAGCATTCGTGCATGTGCTTTTGCAATGGTTTGGCACGGAGGCCCGACTTTATTCAAGTGGAAATCAGCAATTCCCCACATAAAGAAGCTACTGCTATATACAGTATCTCCACGCTGATGTGCGTGCCAAGCCCGCTTTCAGTGGCCAGCATTATGGTGATGCTCCATGAGCTGCCATTAGGCCGGGGCGTAGGATCGCGGAAGGGAGGCGAATACAACCTGCCGGTGATGACTCACCAATCGCGTTTGACTCCTCCTGAGTAGGCTGTGAATGCCTTAATGTGGATTTTAATGTGCTCTAATGATCAGTTTATAGCTATCTGTTTATATATTTAATTGCCCAACCGTCTCGGGTGTTTTCTCTCCGGTGGAGCGCGGTTTGTGTCGGTGTGTGCCCAGGCCCTGCTTTTCACCTGTGAGAGCGAGCGTATAGCGACGAGGGTAATGATTATTATGCGGCGTTGACGAGATCCCGAAGTGACACGGCGCTTTTCTCGATGCGATCCTTTATAACCTGATGACCTGGTTTCATCAACCAGGGAGGGGAGTTTGTTACGGTCCGCGGTGCCAAGCAGCGGTGCGTGGTCACACGGTGTGCAATTATCCCCCCTAACGTTGCGCCCCGCCGTAGTCACTGACATTCAAATTTAGATGCTTTTTTGGGGTGCCCGAAAAAGCACTGACTGTGTGTGGGTGTTGGTCTGTCTGGTCACTGAAGTGCTGTGAATGCTGAAGTCAGTTCTGTCTCACTTTCCCCCTGCCAACCCAGAGGAGTCCAGAGGAAATCAATAGAATTCTGATTAGCCTAGGCCATGGGAAGACTTGTGATTATTACCAATAAAGGGAATTAGATCAAATGATTTTTTTCTAGGGGTGGTGGACAAAGAAATCCAAGTTTAATCAAATCTGAGATACAGTCATCAGCGGAATTGCAGCGGATGTATAAATAAGGTAAAGTGTTCCTCCTGAGTGTCCACCCATCCCCTGGCAGTAGAATACTTGTATTGCTTAGCCAAACCTCCTCATTCAATTTTTAAATTGCCTATTGAGTGGATTCGTAGAGTTGCCAATCTCTATCTAGTGACAGTAAGACCTCTACCTGCAGTCCGCTGCTGTCCAAAAGTTGAATCAGTTTACATTAGGCCCACATGTGGAACCATTTATGTATTCTCCAAATGGCTGAGGATGGACACATTGTTAATGATTCAATTATACAAATAATCCTATGACTAATTATCAAATGGATACATGTTCACAATTTAGATAGTATATCATGTTGGACATTTCTCTTTGGTCATCTGTCCAGAACTTTTATCCAATGTGACAGTAATTAATTGAACAGGGGTTCAAGGAGCATTGCTTGTGGACACAATACACTGACCTTTCATTCCAAACTGTGAACAAACTCCACAAGTTGTCTCTCTTTATTCAGAAGAGTAGAGAGCATTTTGGGTGTTGCCCAAAAGTTACGACAGGAGAAATACTGGTCAACACGTGTCACTTATAAGATTCACTAATTCTGCCCGTTTGTGATGGTAGCCTGCAGCATGACTCTGTGTAGGTGATAATTTGTTAGAGAATTATTCCATGTCAGATTGGAATTAAACACTAGCACGTATTTCCCACGGGCATGCCTGCATATAATGTATTTCTACTATATAGAGTGTAGACATATTTAGCTTCAGACACCACAGACGTGGAATGAGACCTGTAAGATACATACGTCCTATACTATGAATACTGTAGACATAAACCAATAAAATCTAAGATACATATTGGTAAGTATGCTGTTCAAAGTTGAATCAATTTCAGTGAAAATCCACTAACTAGCTTGTTAGCTGTCCGCTCTATGTGCATACTGACAATACAAGCCAGTGCTTCTACACAGCCCTGGCTCTGTAAGTATGAAAACAAAGTGGTGCAGACCGCACCTCACAATAGTAGCCTAGTGTTGCGCGGGTCGTGGTTTTTTACAAATGACAAAAACAATCTCGTTAAACGACAAAAACATCGCTCGTGGTCCTTAACCTCTCCCTCACCTGAATAAGACTAATCGGCAGTGTAGCTATGGAAATGCCCATTCATGCCCATCCGTGTGTCTGTGCTCTCCAACTCCTGGTGCACGGCCGCTCTCCTGTAATCGGCCTTACAATAACTGTGTCCTCATAGATGACAAGAAAGCTGCCCAGTTCACAAACTCTGCTATCCATTCCAGGTACATTTTTCATATCCATCTACAGTCTGCGGACCATAACCTTATCGTGGTGGAGAGGTCTGTGTGTCCCTAGGATCCTGAGAGATGTGTTGTCTGGAGTCTTGTTCTCCTGGTAGGGTCTCCCAAGGCAAACTTGTCTCAGGGGATGGGCCAGACTAAAAATTGTTCAAAAGACCCTTATTGAAAATATAAAAAGAAGAGAAGTAACCCTGCCCGGAGAAAGCCTGTGGCCCCCATCTGGAGTCAGGCACAGAGGGTGGGCTTGCTGGCAAATGCCTGTTGGCTGAGTTTGCCACGAAGCCAAGTCTGGCCCACCACCCGTGGGAGGAAACGTGGGGGTCGGGTGTACGTCATATGAATGGCAGTGAAGGTCAGGTGCCTCGATGGACCAGACCCGGGCGGCAGAGACTGGCTTTGGGGACTTGGAACTTCACCTTGCTGTGGGGGAAGGAGACAGAACTTGTGCGGGAGGTGGAGCGCTATCATTTAGATATGGTAGGGGTTACCTCTACGCACAGTCTTGGTCATGGAACCTTACTTCTGGATAGGGGATGGACTCTATTCTACTCTGGAGTTGCCTAGAGTGTGAGGCACCAGGCGGGTGTGGGGATACTTACAAGTCTCTGGTTGAGCGCCACTACGTTAGACGAGAGGGTCGCCTCCCTGCGCCTACGGGTTGTGGGGGGGAAACTCTGACTGTTGTTAATGCATATGCACCGTATAGCAGTTCAGAGTATTTGGCCTTCCTGGAGACCCTAAACTAAACCCGAGCGGGCGTTTGTTGTTAGACTTCTGTGCTATTCATGTACTGTCTATAATAAACACCATGTTCGAACATAAGGATGCTGATAAGTGTACGTGGTACAAGAGCACCCTAGGCCGAAGTTTGATGATCGATTTTGTGATCATATCATCTGACGTAAAACCGCATGTTTTGGACACTCGGGTAAAGAGATGGGCAGAGTTGTCAACTGATCACCATCTGGTGGTGAGTCGGGTCAAGGGGTGGGGGAAGACTCTGGACAGACCTGGTAAGCCCAAATGGGTAGTGGGGGTGAACTGGGAACATCTGGAGGAGGCAACTGCACGTGATATCTTCAACTCACACCTCCAGCGGAGCTTTTATGGCATCCCTGTGAAGGTTGGGGACATTGAACCTGAGAGCTGTGGTCTCAAGTTCTAAGGTCCCTCAAGGGGCGGTAACCCTCGAACATCATCGTCCAACTGAAGAAGGAGGTCTTTCAGGATATTTTTTCCTGGAAGTCTCCGGAGGCGGGTGCAAGGTACCAACTGGCCTACTCCAAGATGCCGGATAGGAGGGTTCCGCCGATTGTCGAACCTCAGATTGAGGAACAACAATGCGGATTCCGTCCTGGTTGTGGAACAATGGACCAGCTCTTTACTCTCGCAAGGATCCTGGAAGGGGCCTGGGAGTATGGCCTTCCAGTCTACATGTGTTTTGTGGATCTGGAGAAGGCGTATGACCAGGTCCCCCGGGAGATACTGTGGGAGGTGCTGCATGAGTATGGGGTGAGGGGGTACCTTTTAAGGGCAATCCAATCTTTGTATGTCCAAAGCAAGAACTGTCTACGGATTGAGTCTTTACCCTAAGTGAAGGAGTTCAAGTACCTTGCTGTCTTGTTTGGGAGATTGGCCGGAGAATCGGAGCAGTATTGCATTCACTTTACCGCACTGTTGTGATGAAAAGAAAGCTGAGCGGGAAGGCTCTCTATCTACCGGGAATTTTTCGTTCCTACCCTCACCTATGGTATTGAAGGGTGGGTCATGACCAAAAGAACAAGATCACAGGTAGAAGTGGCGAAATGGGTTTTCTCAAGATGGTGGCTGGCGTCTCCCTTAGAGATAGGGTGAGAAACTATGCTATCCGTGAGGAACTCGGAGTAGAGCTGCTGCTCCTTTGCGTTGAAAGGAGCCAGTTGAGGTGGTAATGGCATCTGGTAAGGATGCCCCCTGGGCGCCTACCTTGAGAGGTGTTCCAGGTGCGTCCAGCTGGGAGGAGGCCTTGGGGAAGACCCAGGACTAGGTGGAGATATTATATCTCCACACTGGCCTGGGAATATTTCGGGATCCCCCAGTCAGAGTTTGCTAATGTGGCTTGGGAAAGAGAAGTTTGCTGGAGCTGCTGCCCCCGGGACCCAGATAAGCGGGTGAAGATGGATGGATGGATGGATCTCCAGTCGGCCAACTCTCAAACTATTTGTTGAGTGTTGCCATGGGAATGGAACTCCGAGTTGAAAAGATCGAAATCCATCATTAATGTACAGTATGGTGTCAGCGTCAAAATAATCATGATGCTCAAAATTACCTCTTGATGCTCAAATTCCTCCCCAAAAATGCATAACTGACAACAAGATGAATATTGTCGCCTCGTTATTTGTACTTGCTGGCGCTGCTTTCATCTTGCTTTAATGATAACTCTACTGAAATTATGTGAATATCAATCATTTCACAATTCTTCTCTTTTGCCTAATTTTTTTCTCTTTGTTTCCCATGGTTCCGTACTACTGTAGATCAAAATTCAGTGGCCAAATGTTTTCATCCTCACCTAGCATGCAGGCCTTTAGCTAGTTCACTCTCAATGCTCTGCTACTTAGTTCAACTTGTTTTGCGGGTAGCTCATACAGTAAAGCTACAGTAGTCACGCAGGTCACAAGCATTCGCACAGCATGAGTCACGTGGTAGGGCATTCTCTAAGAATGATGTTGATATTCTCACAGAAAGTCCCACCTCCATCCCTTATCAAACTGCGATTGGCTAATGACAACTATCATGTCAAATATGCCCTTATTCACTTGGAACGTGCAATGTATTAAATACGTGTATTGAATGCTCCGTGTTAATTGCTCAAACAGTAGTAATGTTTGCTGTTCAGAGTATTCTGCCAAGCAACTATCACAATAAAACATGTGATTGATTTATTTTCACCCTAATTGCCTTTATGTGATGTAGTCTAACACCGTTAAGTGTCAGAGAACAGTCTGCTTCTTACTAAAAGATCTCACTTTCAGTAGCGCTGTTGTTTTATTGTTAAGTTTTCAATAATGTATAATATTTACTAAGCTGTACTATATTTTTTTGGGGGTATTCACTGAATGCCTTGATGGTCCTGAGGGTTCCCCTGTGCAAGATAGCCTCCTAGACAGTAACGCATCTGCATATATCATACTAAAGAAACACAGTTTATGCAGGCCTAACAACTTAGTTCGGTATGGCTAATGCAAATTAGTGTATTTTGACAGCCAGGGCACAAGAGGATCTGCGCACAACTGTTTCAGTGTATCGTCTATGCCGTGCCGAGTATCTGTTTGAGAGAGCGAGGATCGGACAATCCCCACTCGCACGCAGTGATTCAGTAGATATGTATTACTTGGCCAGAACTACAGAGATGTGTTTGTGCCTTTGTGTGCACATTTTGGAAATGCTTTAAAGATCATCTTCCATCCAGTTAACATCATGTAGCAACATCAAACTTTCCCCTCTGTGTGTCTGTTTTTCTGTGTCTGCCTGGACCCTCGCATTTATTACCTGTTTGACCCTCCAGGTAACATTTTGAACCCCCAACTCCATGCCATCAACCCCCACCCCCCCCCTTCCCCACAGCCCAGTATCTCCGGGGCCTAATTAGACTCGTCGTTCAGGATGGTCGTCTCTCACCTCAAGCCTGGAAACATTTATCTTGCATTTCAAACGGCCCCTGCCACAGATGTGTAGGGTGTGTGTGTGTGTGTGTAGTGTAACTTTGCAGTGACCTTATCAAATTAACAGAGATATAGAGAGAGAGCGCTAGATAGCTAGCTAGCTAGATAGCTAGCTAGATAGCTAGCGACTGTAACAGTCCCCAGTAGGCTACTCATGCAGTGTGTTCTATCAAATGATACCATGGAGGGTATTTAACCAAGTTAGCGTGCGGCCAGTAAACATCACAATCCATCAGCATGCATATTTGTGGGGGGCTGGGGGTGAGTTCTGTGTGTGTGTGTGTGTGTGTGTGTTGGGGGGGGGGGGTGCACTCGGTTTGTTTTCACACTTAAGGAAGACATGAAATAGAGTGTCCTTAACTTAATCACCACCTTGTTTTACACCATTTGCATACATTTGCATATTAATTGCACTGGCGATTAAAATTGGTTTTGTAATTTTAATTAGGTGTCCACAAAGGTATATGATTAGCGCTGCTTAAAATACAGCCTGACATAACTAGCAGCAAAAATAAATACCTCCCCTCCCCTCCCAACACACACTGTTCTTTCTGCCTATTCTTTTGAGGAGGGGATTACTTACGAGTAAGGCCTGCTCTATGATAGTTGTTAATCTGTGGCAGATTACATATACTGCCAATGAGATGGGCGGTCTGGCTGTGGGTTTGGATTCCAAATCATAAAAGGTTTTTGAAAGATTCCTATATAAAATGTTTGTTGTTAACCAGCGAGCCTCCATTGTATGGAAATGTTCGGTGGAACTATGTGTGTGACTATACACACTGTACTGGCTTCCTGCACATTGTATATCTCAACATACCTGGAAGGGTGTGTGTCTCTTTGTTAATGAGGTAGTGCATACACTGGCATTGATTTAATAGGTATCATACTGTAGGTATTAGTATTGGCCAGGGTACAGTATAACAGCACTGATTTATTTTGCTCTACATTAGGGATGCGTTCTCCATGTAATGTGATATGTCATCGATGCATTGCTAGTACAGTACATTAGTTAATCACATCATTACAAGTGACGGGACCACCTTCAGCTACTGTAATCACAACAAACGATCGATGGTAATTTTTCCAACACAGGAACCAGCAAGCGATTGGACCACTGTCAACCAATCAGACCCACCGTGGGATGATATTCTGAACATAGGCAGTTTATTGCTGAACTGAGTTAATAACCCTACCTGGTAACTTTGACATCGATTAGGTTTTCAGTTTTGAAATGCATAGCAAGCCTGTATTATGAGGACATTCTTTTAGCAAAAGCTGCTATTTATATCAGAAGGACATGTAGTGTCCACAGTCTGTCACATATTTGTCTGATCTCCACACCACGTCCATCTCTAATGATGTAGTTTGAGGTGTATTTACTCCACAACTGAAATTCAGGCCACTTAGCAGTAGGTACAGAAGTACGGTTTCGTGTTTCGGCCCTAAATCTGTTTCCTTAACCTTGAAGGTGCCTTCCTTGTACTGGGTTGACTTCGTTGTTGGCAGGGCTTCAGAGCATAAAGTGTTCCCCCCTCTCTTCAGACACAAAGTTTGGGGATGGGAGAAGGGTGCAAAACATGTTTGAAGAAAGGCGGTTTTTGCAAAGTGAAATGACCCGACTTGTAAGAAAGACCCGCAGACATTTTTTCTGATGCAATTTCAGCAGAGTCAGTATCATGCAATGTACTTTTAAGAAATTTAATATTACCTCATTTTCTCTTTGGTGTGGTCTGGAAGGTTTTTGAACGACATTTGGAAGCATTTTACTCATAAAATACTTAACCGTTTAAGTGATAGGATAGTGTTTCCCAAATTTCGGGGCCCTTTGCCAGCCACAAAAATTGTAAAAGGGAGACGTAGAATACGGTACTGTAGGTTGCTTTGTAACAACCATTACACCTCCTTTCCATGCCTTTCTATGCAGCAGAACAAGCTTGTCAACCTTAAAAAAAAAAAAGGAAATTACCTACGATATGTAATTTTAATAGCAATAAAATTCCCTCCATTGTGAAATCATACATGGTTCCCGTAACGTTGTCGTCATTAAAACAATAAAAAGTCAACTTCATTGGCATGGGTGCCACAGTCCGACTGAGTTTGACATGCAAAAGGGGGTTCTTTTCCCCTCGCTCTCTCTATTCGCAGGTCTTCCTGTAGATAGAGCTTGGCATGGAGTATAGGTCTTCTCATTACCAGGCCTCTACCCACCTCTGTGATGCAGAGCCTCTCTGTCATGTATCCCAATCCTCAAAGCCTGTCTTTTGGGAATGCTCAGAGTCATGGCATTAGTTTAGCCTTTATTCTCCTCTCCCTGCTCGCTCCTAAATTGCTGCTTCTTGAGTTACTAAGCTGCCCTAATAGGTACAACCTGTGCCATCTCTGTCTCTTGGCTTCTTAGATGGGGACGCGCATCTCTCGATTGCTGTTTGGTACGCATGGGATAAAGCACTATCCCGTGAAGCGCGCACACACACACACACACACACAACGTGAGTTTTGACGTTTTTGGGATTTCGTCTGCTCCCTTTAAATATGGTTCTTATTTCTGCCTCGTCCATTGACATCAGAATGTTTCCAACCTCAGTTGTTCAGCGCTCGGCAGCCCGCAGACAGGTCCGATTATGTACGGGCGCACACGCTGGCACCGTAAGCCTCCATTGTGCCACCAATACACGAGACATATGTGCACATAAACGCGTCAACCTGAACGCACCGACGCACGAGCGCACACAAATACACATTGACTGGGGAAGATGCTTTTCCTTCTTGTTTTGCAGTGGCTGCAGAGAGGCTGAATATGTCGACAGCAATACACAGCAAAGCAGTTTTGTGCACGGTTCACTCTCCGTTCTCGACCGCAGGTATGCATCGTCTTTCTAGGCCGTCTTTGTGTTGCACCAACACATGGAAGTCATCCGGCATGGCAATTGCGAAACTCATGCACTATCTAGACATGTAGAATGCAGGGTTTTTTCTTTCGTCTTTTTTTACCTTTTCAATAATGGTTACTCTATCAAACATATTGTTATTGCATAGAATTTTTTGTTTTGCATAGAAGTTACATGGCTACAGTTTTAAATTAAGAACTTCTGCCTCTTATAAACCATAAAGTATTTTATACTGTTCTGTATAATTATACTGAAAGGTTCAAATAGCATACCATGCCATAATGCTAATACTTTTATTCAGTCTCCACTTAATTAAATACATACACCTGTACACCTGTAATGATACTAGACGGGGGTGAGGTTCCAATTGCTGGTTATAGGTTATTGTACCAAAGTACAGGCATAGGCTGGCTCGTAGATAATAACAGGCAGAGGTCAAAAAAGTCCAGGCGATTGGCAAAAAGGGGTAGGCTAAAGTCAGAGTAAACAGACAGGCAATGGGTCTGGTACACAGAAAG
>JAODTR010000012.1:186025-210349 GCA_025399935.1 Amblyopsis rosae | reverse complement strand
ACACACACACACACACACACACACACACACACACACACACACACACACACACACACACACACACACACACACAATTACCTAATCCCTTTAACCTCAATGACACTAAACCTAATTCACAAATGAGACCCAGAGGTTATTTTAGGAAGGTGGATAATGTATGGTTTTCTGTTTGCGAGGTTACTATGAAATACATATTATATTATGAGGGGCATTCCCACAGTCAGAGATGCGGAGGCAAAGCCCCTTTGCTACAATATAGGGAGGTGGGTTTTTTATTTTATTAAAAAATATAAGGTAAGACCCACAATTTGTCTCAGTGAACTGGGGGAAAAACCTTGGGCTAAAAATAAGTGTATAGGCGTGAGTGTGTGTGTGTGCGCGTGTGTGTGCGTGCGTGTGTGTGTGAGTACGCTTGCAATTGAATAGGAGCGCATGTGTGACTCTAGAGGGTGCTTAACATTCCCCTTTGTGCCTGGGATAACAGCCGATGGCAGCGTACACCTTGCTGAATACCTCTAACAGTGGAATTGTATGTGTGTGTGTGTGTGTGTGTGTGTGTGTGTAAGAGAGAGGGAGAGAGAGAGAGAGAGAGAGAGAGAGAGAGAGAGAGAGGGAGAGAGAGAGAGAGAGAGAGTTCAAAAGTCTGTTACCTCTCTACCTATTGGACTTAATAAAGAAGTGTCTGGATAACCATTAACAGCCATGCAGAACAAATTACATTTAATGGGGTTCTTTTGCCCCTACAGTCGTTTTCACCATTTGCTTCAAAATTTCAATTTAGCGCTTAACGCTAAGGTTTCCTTTCAATGTATTATGGAGCAATATTATACCAATTACGCCGTCTGCGAACATTAACTTAAATACATTAGCACAATACTGGAGCAAAATGCAGCTGCTTGAAACAAGCGCTATTCAAAAGCAACAGCGAGCAAATGATCCGAGACACGAAGCTCACGCAAAGAGGCCTCGCCATCGGAGCGCAATTATCGCGTTCTCTTGCTCTTTTATCTTATCTATTGTGTTTTATCTTTCGTATACATCTGGACGAACTTGTCACCCTCATTTAAACACCACGCAAATTATCAAGTGATTATCACCTCTGAGGGTCAATGTTATGTATGTGCCATTTGGTAAATGGGTTTGTCCGCTCCCCTTACATTAGCACCGCTTACAAGCTAGCCAAGTCAGGGCTAAACTCAAACCTCAGCAGAATTAGCAGCGCACGTTTTCTCATCGAGCCTCAGTACCTCTGGGCTCAAAGCTGCATATGAAAACCATAGAATATTTGTAGAAGTTGGATAGTCACATGGTTATTTCATTGTTACATAACTCGGTGTGGCAAAAAAGCCCTCTCTTTTATAGTGGAGGTACAGTTAGCATGTTGGTGGCGTCACTTTAGCCAGTGTGCACACGAGTTTGACGGGACATGCGGCATTTGGTGTGGCCCCCCTCCCACGAGAGGAGGGGAGGGGGGCACCCGGCACCCAGATGGCTGGACGAAGACCAAGCGCGCGCTGGGCCACGTGATAGGCAGCATGCCACTCAACTTCCTGTGCGAGCGCTCTGTCTCTCCCACCTCACTGTCACAGCAGTTGGTGTCACTAGCCATGCCGTCTGCGTGAATCAGGGGGCCCCCTGTCGAACAGATTGGCCAGTCTGCAAGGATCACTCGCAGAAAAGTCTTCTAATCTAACACCGGCTGGCGAGGCCACGCTCGTATACACTGTCTCTTTCTCTAACCAACACTCTTTGTTTGCTCTGACTGTCCTCTCTCTCTCTCTCTCTCTCTGAATTTGCTCAACCTTTAGATTTCACTTGAAATTGTGAAATTTGGGCGTTATTTTATCTGTTTAGAAAAAGTTTAATTTATTTTAAAAGTGAATCAAATATTTACGAAGTCAATCAAAAGAGTAAAATGTACTAAACAAAATACAATGCATTATAAAAGTATAATGATAATGTTTACACTGCAAAAAAAAGTATCTAAATAAGATGATATATCATTAATTAGGCATTACAGTTATGATTTGCTTTTTTAGATCTTTTTTAGATATTTCTTCTTACGATACCAGATATTTTTTACTTGTTTTCACAAATCTTGTCAAGTGAAATTTTCTATATACTATATATATATATATATTTTCCTGTTTTCAAGACAATAGAGGAAAAATGGCAGTATCAAACACCTTCTTTTGTAAATGGCAACTTCTATTTTTTATTTGTTCATTTATGGACTCTGGGCTAAATCCGTAGTGAAAATCTCACACAAAACCACTATGTACTCATTATAAACGGCAGCCAGTGATGCAGCGCGGCCTTCCACTTCTGTTAACCCTGAGCATTCTGGGATATGTGTTTTCCTGATGCATCCTAGCTCAGCGCTGCCTTGTCCGGCCTGCATGTGCGTGCATAGCCTGGCGTGACTGAGAGATGAGGTCATCACAACCATGAAAGTGACTGTCTGGAACCAGCCTGCGGCACACGCAACAGTCCCTCTACTGCTGGCAATGAGGCTGGCTCATGAATGCCTTCCTGCTGGATATGTTCCTTTCCACCAGAGCACACACGCACTGGAATGCATCTGTACGCATAGACTCAATTACATCACACACACACACACACACAAGCCCATCCACATGCGTTTTGTACGGGACTTACATAAATGTTCTGGCTGGAGTTAAGCACACACACACACGCACACACATACTACATACGAGACACTGACACATACACATTTCACATGCACTTACTTATGGAAACACACACACGCACACACACACTGCCATCCCTAACCCCTCTCTGCAGTGGCTATCATCCAAAATCTTCATCCAGAACACTTGAGCCTTTCTAGGCCAGCGACTAATGACTCCATACAAACTGGCACAATGTCTACGCTCTTCTCCATCTCAAATGCCATCTCTCTCATAAATTTTATTAGAGCGCCAGTAAAACACTGGGAGGCCTTACTCTCGCCTACAGTGCTGTGTGACTTCGCTGTGACAAGCTTAGTTGTCTTCCATTTTTCCTTTTAGAGCCCTGGCCTGTATGTTTCATGATTTGATATTGCAAGGTGCCTTTACTGTATAAAACAGTATTATGTAAAAGCCAATCTGTGGTTTTTGTCCACAGATGCTATAGGTATGTCACTGCTGTAGGTATATCTGTTTAACCGCCAAATGTAAAATGGCATTGTAGCTAAGCTACTGTAGCTTGTTGGGTTAATTTTAGTCATGGCATTATATCATCAACAGAAAATAAATTAGAATGTGAAATTGGACCGTTAGTAGCACACAGTCAAAACCATTTTTGGCCAAAGCTCTTCAAATGTTTCATATAATCCTCCTACATTTGACATGGCAACAAGCAAGTTATTTTTGATTATTTGGATAGCCAGTGAATACACTTATGTACTCAAACTTATATTTTAAAGTATGTTGAACTATGATGTCAAATGTATCTAGGGCATTGTGCTGGACGCTCTAACCTACAGGTGGTTATGCTGAACACTATGCATGGAGGCATGTCTCGAGGAGGATTCAAGTGGTTAACATATGGACGTGTGATGTGGCTCTTGACTCGCTGGTGAGCGGTCATATAACGCACGCTATCAAATCACATTTTAAATCGCTCCGGACATCTTCAGTGTTGATTATCCATCTCTTGTGGCGGGAGACAGACGACACTCTAAATATTGTCAGATATGTTGCGCCGGAGAGCAAGTGATTAAAATTTGACCCTTTGTCTTGAGGAGGAAGACTTCTGGCTCTTTGTGTGTGAGTGTCTGTACGTGTGTGTGCGTGTGTGTGTGTATGTGCATGTGTGTGAGTGTATGCACATGCTGTAGCTGCTCTGTTTTTCTACAGGTTTCAGGTGCTCTTTAATAACTCTTTAACGCAATTCGACCATGCACAAGACACACTTTTGTCTGCTCAAACAACATTTGCAACATGCCTGGCTTCATGCTTAAACTGATATCAGACAGAAGCCACCTGGTTTCTCTCTGAAAACCATAGCACCCCTACAAAACACAAACAGAATGCTCTCTAAATAATTCACGCACACATTCACACATATAGCTATATGCTAGCTATTAGCGCCACAATAAAGTGACCTCAGTCAAAGTGTGGTGCATTCTAGTGTTGCTGTAGTGTGTGTAGCCTGGATGTCTGGATGGCAGGGAGGACCACCAGGTGCACAATCTTCACCTCGAGGCAGCCAAGACGCTCTTCTGCTCTCCAACCTCCCCTCCCCCCAACCCCAGGGGCTTGGGATGCCACTTCCAGCCATCGGTCCAAAAGACATTTTCAAGTGTGCACTTCAAAAGAATGATTCGGATTATGTTTGTGCACAGTCTATCCTAAGGGGAGTCTTTGAAGGGAAACTTTGTGCAGAGCCGCTGGTGGCCACTCTGTTTGTGTGTGTGTGTGTGTGGATTTTTGTTTGCTTATCTGTCTAAACCCATTTTACTCACTGTTTTTGGCCACCCGTGCTGGTGAAACCAGGAGGGTTCACCTCCAGCACAGGCTCTCTCTAGAGAAATGTGCATACAGTACCAGAGCACGGTCATCTCTGAAAAAAATGTTTTGAGTGTGTACTATAGTGGAAGGTCCACACAACAGCGGTAGCTTCATAGGGCTAGCAGATCCCCAATATTCAACCCAAGCGTGTAGAGCAGCAGTTTAGGAACAGTGGGGTGTTATGGGTGGGTGGGTACGTACAGGTGATTGATAGTCTCACCCAGCGTTCAATTGAGCAGTGTCCCTATATTAATCTCTCTCATCTGAAGCCTGTACTGTCACACTTTAATTAAACAATGTTTTCCATCGGAAAGTTTATTTATACTGCTTAAACCTGCATCGCACGTAAGGTCAAGTCATTTTCTGTTTACCGATAGTTTGGCATTGACACAGTTTATGACCAATTTCTATGTAAAAGTGGCGCATACATCTCACGTAAAAAAATATATGTAAGGTTATCTACCGTTCTATATTTCTGCTTGTAGAATGGATCTCTGCAGCGTATACGCTCAAATCAACGCCTTGCTCTCACGCCTAGTGTAGCCGGTTCCATGGATGATTACAAATGATAACATGAAATATGATAGCAAATATGTTCAAATCTATAGCCTAAACAAAGGCATGCTTTTCTTCACTGTGTAAAATGCGTCTGCGGCAGCCAGCAAAGGATTGTAATGTCATCTCTTAGTGCCGCTACATGTCTGCACATGTCACAAGAGTGGTGCAGAGGTGGCTGCTGATTACCAGCTGACAAGCATACATCTGTAGGACACCTGCACTGACTACTTCCAGAATGCAGAAACGCCAGTGAAAGAAGGGCGGGGGGGGTTTAGAGGGAAAGCCAAACAACAGCAACTCTGGCAGGCAATTATCATAATTAAAGCCGCATCAATTAAAGGGGTCAATCACCAGCCCGGCTGCCACCGTTCTCCCGCAGATGGTGAAATCGGTTGGAGGTTCCGGTCTCCTCCCCGCTCCACGCCGCGCCGCAGAGAGACGGAGAGGTGGAGACGGCACACGGCACTTTGTTCCTACACTGTGTTTAACGCGCAGATGCAAGAGCGCACTTTCCTCTCCGGCAAACAAACACACAGGATGTTAATGCACAAAGCCCCCGGTGAGCGTTCAGAGGGGGAAACAATTAAGTATTAACCCTCAACGCTGTGTCAGGAAACACCGGCCCCTATGCAATATCACAGGGTTGAAGGGTGAGATAGGCAGGTACAGTATGACTTCAGGAGATGTGTTTGTTAAAGCTACATAGCATAACCTGATCAAATGTTCACAAATCTAATCTTTTAATGACTGATAGTATTGGAATGCCTGCTTTCTGTCTTACCACTATAAACAAAGCTACGAACATCCGCAGTTCTATCAGTTTTAAATAACAATCTTGAAAGCGTTTCGGGAGTTGTGGGGATGTGGTACCAGTGGTAGACAGCTGTTGATACTTAAGTTGTCAATGTGTTTTCCTTTTGGTTGAAAGACACGATGGATGGATGGGATATGAGTTATCCTCTAATGTGATCTGGTAAATAAAGAGCCCAGGTGTGACCGTTTGTGGCAAAGGTTTACAGGCCTCTGCTTACGCTGGATGTTACAGGGGCATCGTGGCTGCTTGGCCGTGGGCCTTAGTCGGGGGGTGGGGGGGTCAACACCTCAAGATGAGAAGTGACACCGTGGTTCAGGGGTTAATTTGCGTAACAGGCGAATTTGCATACAAATGAAAAATGACCGAATATCTCCGTTCTCCGCAAACTTTCAATGTCATCTGCATCACGCGGGCCCTATGGGTCCAACCCCCCACCACCTCCACCCCTCCCCTCAAGGCGTTTGAAGAATATTCATTGCTTGTGAAGCTGGGGCACCTTGTTTGCTATTAATCTCCACCGCAGGTCAATGACTTAATTTGCTCAACTTTATCGGCGGTGCCATTCACTCTTTCTTTCTTCCCCATCGCCCGTCCCTTCCCTTTGTAGAGCTCTCCAAAGTGCTCTCATTGCGTCTCTTCATAGAGCCGGGCTAAGCTTTTTAATGCACAACAAAGGCACAGTAACTCTGGTCTCTGAAAGAGTTTTGAAGACATAAATGAATTACTTGAGAGGGAAATAGATGCCGGTCAACTAGATTGCTTCCCTCCCCCTCCTCGGTTCTCACTCAACTCCCCCAATAACTTCTGGAGAGAATTTCTTTCCAAACTGCTTTACCCCCCCTATTTCTCCTCCTCCTAGCTTTGTGTTGATTGGATTGTTTTATTATTTTTTTAATCCGGGGGAAATTACTTATAAAAAGGGTCACATGGGCCTATACTGTAGTATAGCAAACTAGGCAGTGCAATGGCAGGAGTGAAATTACCAAAGTTATACTTTTATCCACAGGGAAGGAGGATAAGATTGAGAGGGAAATCTATCTGCATTTATTAGCATGTGACAATACACACATTTCCCTGTTTTACTTGCATTTGGATATTGGGGTCACGATTCATGTAAATGTTTGCGTCTTTATGCACTATAATGTTTTATAATATAGACTAGGCTTTTGCGTTTAACACTGCTCAGTGCCTCTGTTGTGTGCAACAGACCCTCCCACTCTCACTGATTGGATCAGGCATGCACATGACTTTCCTTGTCTAATTGGATGACCGGAACACAAGTGCACGCATAAGGAGCATCATCAACACAATTTCAAATTTAATTTAGAGATGGCAAAAATACTTGTTTGCCAAGTTGTGCAAAAGCATGTTTTTTCAAACCGAGTCAACTCGTATGGGGTGAATATCCTGCCACGATTTAAAACCAAAAATGTATGTTTCGAAAGGTTGCAACTCAGTTTGAAATATTACAATCTAGTAAATCTAGTAACGAAAAAATATTTTGCAAGACTGAATAATAATTTTAAACCTCTGAAAACATATTGTATTTGAGTTTTCCTTCTGCACAATGGCAGCGCTCTTTTAAAGTGTTTCGCCATCATTGTCAGAGTTTCAAACATGGCACTGTTCTCCCGGCATATTTGTTTTCAGGGTTTGAAACCTTGTAAATAGGGATCTGATAAAGGAGTGCATATTTGCAAAAAAATTTTGAAACGTTTTAACCTGCGGTTCGAAAGCATCTTCATGTGCACTCGTATTGTAGACATATTTCAGAGCTGCAAACACTCACTTTTCAGAGATTTGCTCCCAAGTGTCACATGATTCCTGGCAGCATTCTCTCGTAGATCTGGTTTGAAACTGTGAAACTGTATTATATTGACAGCAGCCAATATTCGCCTCCCGTTAACGTCCATTATATAAAGAGTTCAACACAGGTGAACTGGCCGCTGAATTCACAGCCTCAACCAACAGCAAGGATGCATGTGTGTCATTTTTTTATAGCAAGGCAGGATGTAACGGAGGAGACTGTGGTTATTGCGGTGTCTAACCATAGAAATACATCTAACTAGCCGGGTTTGTACAGTGTTCCTACTGATAGCTGCAAACTGCCCCCTACACATTTTCCCTTCACAAAACAACAACCGGTCCGTCAAAACCGCTTGTTATTTGTGACCAACAATCGCTCACACTACATCCAGGAAACGGACTTGGACTACGTCTTCATATACAATATTTCAGGTTTTGAACATTAGGTCTTCATTTCTGACATGTTGTGTGCAAGCATTTGTAAAAAAAGACAACATACATCATTTTGGTATTGGGTAAGCTTGTTTGCAAAGAGAATATTAGAATTTTATAAATTAGTTAATTGACTGCATATCGTGTGGAAACAACATGAATTGTGTTAATGGTATGGTCATGAACTGACGGATGTTGGCCCAATTGTGTTCAGAGTTCTGAAAATGTGACTACAGATTGGACAAATGGATGTTAGCGGTAGAAAAAAAAACTGTTAATAGTCTACTTATATCAGCACAAACTATTCACATGCACCATATTGGCATAGAGGATAATGAAGAGATTCGCTCTAGCAGTAGTATCAGCACTCGAGGCAACTCCATGTGCAGTAGTGGGGCTTCAGCGTTCAGTGTCAGACTCAGCATTCGATCAGTTCTCCCACAAATGCAGTTTTCACACAATAAAGTATAAAGTCAAAATGATCCCATTGCGTTACAATGGGGCTTTAAACTGTATTTGCTTGCATGTTATACATACAAATGTTGCCACCCAATGGAATTAGCTTGCTATCATACACTGGCTAAACCTACAGTGCAGTAACATTAGTTATCTACATCCCGCAGGCTCAGGAAACAGACAGAAAACACAAAATTACCAGCTTCATTAACTAGCCTTCCTCATGCCTCTAGGAGAAAAGTTAAAGAGGTGAACCTAAGACAAGGAAATGTGAGTGTGTGTGTGTGTGCGTGTGTGCGTGTGTGTGCGTGGGGGTGTGTGTGTGCGTGCGAGTGTGTAAAGTGCAAAACAGAGTCTGGAATAGAAAAGAGAAAAAAAAAGAATGCTTGTGAACCATTGTTTGGATCTTTATGCAAAAAACTCCTTTGTGTTTGAAACTCTTGATCCCCCATAGGCAAAGGAGGGGGAACATATTGATCTGTGTTTGAAAGCCCCCCCTTTCATCAGGAGTCTCCACCTTCACCTTACACCTGACAGCGCTCAGGGTCCCCAGTCAGCAGCATAGCGGCCCTATAGCTGCCGAGATTAGGCAGGAGATACCCCAGCCCACCCCTGATAGCTGATAGGTAGCCATGCAGCGGGAGCTGAGGCTGTCTAATTAGCGCTGATCAAAGGCAAACACTTTATCCCCAAAACAAACCTGCACATTTGAATGTGCCTAGGAGATGTGGAGGGTGGGAGGGGGGGGGGATTTGAGCTTTTTTCCTTTCTTACTAGACCTTGGTCTGCTTGGTACACGTAACTTCTTCGACACGTGGCACCATAGCAACATATGCATCTGCGTGTCAATATTTGCTACATCTGTTGTGCCCCTTCCTGTTGTTGCAGCTGACGTGAAGTTTCACTCAAAATCTGTCTCGCTACGCTAGCCCCTGCTAGCGTAGCCATGTAGACACGAGCCAGTCTCTCTAGGAACTATTAAAAAAGAAAGTGAGGTGTCAGGGTGAATATAGTTCTTATGGAACAATACTGCATGAGTCAACAATAGGTGGCAGCTGGTTGACATATAGCCAAAATTGTTAACTCGTCTTTGACCTCTTGTGACCTTTCGATTCACCGACACACCTTCTGATTGTGGTTCATTGGCTTAACTCTCTGCTGTCAGGTTTCGAATGCGCTGCACTGTTTCTTCCTGTCAATTAAAGTGCACCCGCCGATACATTCATCAAATTGATTATCCAATTGGCTTTCTCAATCAGAATAAAAGTGTTCTCCATTAAGGTCTGTGAGGGTAGGAGGCAAGGGAAAATTGATGAAGATGGCAAAAAGGCACCCCCGTTTGTGCTCACGTGTCAAAACCTTATCAAATTTACTGACAGGCGTGCACCTAACGTGTGCAGAGGCCAAGAATTTGAATTTTGATCACATTTCATACTAGCACCCGCGACCCCTGAATGCCGTCTCAGGAACTTTGTATGCTGCCAAATACTTGAAATAGCGTGCATTTTCCAGAAAATGTATTTCCTATCAAGGCTAAGCTTTTATTGGCATATATGTTTTTAGTTCATGTAATTTATATTTATTAGATTTATTTATTTGAAATTTCTCGTAATGACGGGAGTAGCATTTTGCACACATTTGTTAAAATATTAGATGTTATTGCTGTTTAGCTTCAAAGTTTCAACCAATTTCTTTAGTGACATTTTTAGTGAAATTACTGCAACCTTGCACTATATCTGAAGATTGTTTGTGATTCTAATTCTATTATAATATCTATGTAGATATTTCTGTTGACAACTCTGTCAAACCACACAGATGTTTAGCGTTAAAGGGTAAATTACCAATTGACATAGACATAATTTTCCTATCTCTCTGAACTGTGTTTTTTTGTGTGGAAAATTGGAGCAGAAACAGATTTTTCTTGCATTCTCCACTGCCGATCACGTCATATTTCATATTCAAATTTAAACTACAACTTTGATTATTTTGAGTACTTGCACTTTTGGTATTATCAAATGAACACACAGAATGTGTGTGTGCGTGTGTGTGTTATTTTCAATGTGCATTATGAAGATGGAGAACATTGTATTACAATGTCACGGGCATTATATCCATACAGTATAAAGATGTTAGATGATATATTTCACCAAAGCGACATTACACCATACTGTGCACATGGGGATATTTCAAAACATCATGTTTGTGTGTGTGTGTTTGTGTTACCTCATGAAATTATCTTTATTTGTTGATAGAGTACCCACATGTTGCCTCATATGACAGCTTTAAAGCCTGTGTGTGAGTGTTTATTTGTGTCGGTATTTGCACGGTTGGCCAATGGGGGTGTTTCTCATTGCCTGTATGAATTAGGCTTTCCCTCACACAGCGCACGACTCCTGACCCAAATCCAGCTGAACGAGAACATGTGACCTGCTTAGTGTGTGTGTGTGTGTGTGTGTGTGTGTGTGTGTGTGTGTGTGTGTGTGTGGGGAGGGATACATTACTAACCGCAAGAAAATGCTGCAAGATATTGCTTATAATTGACCTGAGTGTGGAGTAATTACATATAGTTCAGCCCTCTGCTCAGGTGGATTAATACTAACAAAGCAGACAGTGTTGTGTGGAGTCATAATAGTTCCACTGTGGGGTTTTGACGCTTTAATATGCGTGGTTAAATTATACATATTCGGAATACTTTCAGACTACTGACATGTTAGTGTACTGTAAGAATTTCAGGAAAATTGGCAGACACATTTTGGCTAAAGTAAGTATGCATTTTCGTGACACTAGTGCAAATTACATTTTAGAAGTTGTAAAGACACAATTAATGTCAAACTATACATTACAGTACTGTAAATACTCTACATGCTTTACATTCACATTTTGAGTGCTGCCTGTATCATTTTAATATTGGCATAACAGACTACAAATAGACTAGAAATAAATTCAGACAGCTTATTCCGTAGCCAATAGACTTTATCATGTGTGTGTGTGTGTTTGCTTGTGTGTGATTAAATTACACTATGCATTCCTCTCCTCCATCGCAAAGACCCACATATGTATACTGTGTGTACACACACACACACATGCGTACACAGATGCAAATGTGTCTATTGGCTATGGAATAAGCTGTCTGTCCTTGTTTGTAGCCTGCTGCCCCAGGATAAAAGAAGGCGGCAGTGCCCTTCTTGCTCTGCCTCACCAACAGCCAGGCAGCCGTTTTCACCAGGAAAGCTGTTCAGACTGCATGCTGTACAGCAGGAGAACAACAAGTCCCCTCACATGCCCTCATAGCTACAGTACCAAGACAGAGGCTGCCATTAACAACCTGCCAATATCACATCCTCACTTGTATTGTAACGTAATCTGCCTTGTGTGTTGGAGGTAAATATATTAGTATATAGTCACATTTCAGAGGGTTTCTCCATATGTGTGCAGTGGTAATAGACGCATTAAGAAATGTATTGTTGATGTGATGTTGAGTAGCATTTACATGGCTCTCATAGAGTCCTCTGGCGGATTAACAGTTTCAAGCTGTAAACAAGGCACGTTTGGCCTTCTGCGCACATGGAATGGGTTCAAATCGAGCAGCGGCAGTAGACGCAATTACACATGCCTTCAGTGCGACTGTGAGCGAACATACAGTAGCTTGCGTATAGAGAGACGTCCTCGATTTCAATTTGTTTTATGCTAATGATAATGCCGCTAATTCACAGCAGACACAGGACAGGAAGGCCTAGCAAAACAAGCTTGCTCCTGCCCTTTAATACCATCCATCACCACAATTCTCTCCTCCATAATGATTCATCAAACGGTATCTCCGGCTGGCCGCAAAAGGGCCTGGAGTCATTAATAAAAGAAGAGAAGTGTCAAAGCCCTCTGGGATTTATTTTTTATGTTTATCTTTTTTTTTTGGTCTTTATTTCTCCATACTAGGGCCTACTTATCATTGAAGCGAGCAGAGAAACGACAGCAACATCTGAATGGAATCTCCTCGTCGGATTGCAAGATTGCGAGTACAATTCTGCATGAAATTAGGGCTCATTAGCATCACCAAGAGTCAAATGACCTTCCCCTCCACATATCTGAACCTTGGAAGTGAATATTTTTTATATTTCTTTTATTTCCCTCTCTGTTGTGAGTGTTCACTACAGGGACTCTCTCCCTCTGTGATCAGTGTGGCTAAACAAAGAGCCACGACAGGCCTGTCATGTTTATGACCATTGTGTTGAATTAACAAATTAACAGTTTACATTAAATACAAAACTGTTTACATAAAACAACATTTTAAAACATTTAAAAAAAGGAATGCTCCTCGATTTGTGCGTGGAACTTCTCGATGCGGTGGAAACCGGAAATAAAAAAATGTGCTGTTTTGGTGAGCACCTGTATGCTGAGTGGGTGGCACCTATTCTCCCTTACATTCTCGAGCAAGGTTCACGGTTGTGTTCCCACCATCAGAGCTGATATCGGCAGGCGCTACGAGCCAATGCAAATAACATGGACCTTGGTACCATACTGTATGCTGTGCTGACGGATGGAGACGTGGGTATGCAGATCACCACAGATGCTTAAGGCAGCGAGGGAGCTGTGGAGGTTGTAAGGTCAGGCTGATAAACAAACAATCCATCGATTTCCCTGATACACCCCTCTCTCTCTCTCTCTCTCTCTCTCTCTCTCTCTCTCTCTCTCTCTCTCTACCCCTCCTCCTCCACGCTCTCCCCCTTGGCCGCGCAGTGAGTCTTCCCACTCACCGTAACATCACGATGTTGCTGGCAAAAGGGAATCCCTCGATGCAGCACTGCCTCCGCTGCATTGAGAGTCCCTCAGGGCACCTCCCAAGGGTCAGTTAACAGAGAGAGACTGCCAATCATATTTATTAGAGGAAGTCGGAGACTAAGCTCACCCTCAGATGACATAGAAGCGACTAAATGATCGGGCTCGCGGAACGACCACACCCTGATCCCCCCAACACACACACACACACAGGAGGAGGGGGGGGGAGAGAGACAGGTTGATTTGGGGCACTCGCGCCCTTTGTCGTTATAACGACAAGTTTTTTTTAGGTACATTTTTTATGTTTTTGTCCTTCCTGAGTACTCTCTCCGCAAACGCAGAGGAAATCGAAAGTGCTTTGTGTGTGTGTGTTTTAATCCTTTTAAGCCCTAATTGGCCTCACTTTACTGTGAAGTGAGTTCAATCTGCGAGGAGATGAAACAAGTGGAATGGGGCGAGAGCACCATGGTGCTGTGTTCACAAGCATTAAGTCATCAGTTGTTCATCTGATATCCGTGCTCATGCAGTCGCAATTAAACTGCTTGGGGCTCCATTAAAAGGATGTCCCTTCTCTTTTCCCGCCCTCCTCTGCAATACAACTACACCTTTTGTCTCTATTCAAGATGAAGCAATGTGAGTCAAATCTTTGGGTGTCGTGTCCGTGCAAATGCAGATTGGACGCGATCGCGGCTGTCGGCGGCCATGACAACACATCCTCACGTAGAGCTCAAGTATTGAGTGGCACACGCATCCCTTACAACATGAGCAATGGTGATTGGACCTTTTTGTGTGAAGTCTGCTAGAGTATTTCTTGTGGAACATGACGTTGTCGTGGTAGTATACCAAGATTAGCGACGATAGTATCGATTGCAAGTTTATTCTCCCTTCGTGAGTCCAGCCAGTATCTCCAAAGCTTTGATTTCTTTGTGCCTGTCTTTATAGAGGGAGGGAGAGAGGGAGAGGCACAGGGAGAAAGATACAGCACATCTCCTTGAGTGACATTCATGTTGTCATTTCGCTGTTGTAAAATGAATGCCACAACAGTAGCCGATTTACAGCAAGGCAAACAGGTTGACAGTTTGACATCGGGCCTCAAGGTTCAGGCTGAACACCTGTATATGTAGCCTATAATAAAGAGTGGCATTTGCAAAGTACAATAAATGTACAGGAGTTACTGATACAAGGTGTATTACTGATCTCACATACACAACAAATATGAAGTATGCAGTCAATATATGCATATATTATTAAATATAATTGGCTAGTATGATATTAAATGTAGGCCTCAAAAATCATTGCTACTTCCATATTAATTTAAAACCTATTCTTTAATACATTTTTCACAAATACTGTTACAAACTCTTCTGTCGTGAGCAGTTATTGGTTGTCTATGTACTACACATGTTTATTCATTTGCCTCTTTATTTTTTAATGAATTGAAAACCCCACCAGAGAATCATTAAATTGTGCACAGTTGCAGACGCAATCCATTTACATTGAAGCCGGCCACAATCTGAAACGATCCCCCAATGTAGGTTAGAGCTGCAAAGTTAATATGCAAATGTTCTTATCTGCCGGGATTCACAAACAACCGTCATCCTGATTGATTTAATAAACTGCTTTTATCTTTCAAAGTGTTAATTAGGAGAGATGGGCCTTGCTTTGAATCTCCGCCATTTCTCTGCAGCGCATTCGAGAGCTTTCAGACAAAGACAAACTTTTCTCTCCCTAGCTTCAATGAAACAACTCACTCCTCCTCTGCATTTTTACCATTTGGCAGGGATATATCTTTATTCAGACACAATTGTGATAAAAAAAAAAAAGGCTGAAAACGACACATCGATGAATAAATTCCACCCACTGCCTGTATCTCTCCCTTTTCCCACTAAACCGTCTCATGGACTGTTCTGGAATGTGGCTGTGTGACGCCAGACCCGCTGGGTGATGGCATGAGAGCAGGGAGCCAGCACGCATGATGCAGGTGCTGATCGCTGCACTGTGGCGGTGTCTGTTTTAAAGGCACACTGCTCACATTGTGCGTCCTTGGCGGTTGAAAGCGGATTCATAAAATACATTGTTCTTTCAGTGTGAAAAGAGGCTGTCACTCCTCCCTAGTCCTCCCCCGTACACAGCTCACACAGTTCTCCGCCGCACACACTTCCGTGGACAGGTGTGTTTCAACATGAACGACGAGAGCTATAATGCAATCAAGGACTGCTCCTTTAAAGCTGCTGTACTGTCGGTAGGATTTGACAGTTGCAGTGAGAGCGGAGAGAAGTATAAGAAAAGACAGCAAAATTGTTGCACCTGTAGCTGTGTGCGTGCCTTCGTGTGATTTACAGGCGAGGTAGATTTGCCTGACCAAGAAAAAGAGGTCCTGATTGGTCAGAACCTTAAGGTGACTGGCAAAATCTAAATGATGGTAGCTATCTGTCACGGCTCCCTCTGAGTCTCCTCCCCCTCGTGGCTCGGACAGACTTCGGCGCTCGTCATCACCGAGCTACTAACCGCTGCCGCTCCCCCCTTTTGTTCTGTTTGGTTTTACACGCCTGTGTTTCATTTATGATTAGTGATGTGTGTGTGTATATAAGCCCAGCAGTTCCTGTGTGCTGTGTGAGTTATTGGTTTTTGCAGCGAAGCACTCTGTCCGTCACGATTCTGGTTTATTGGTTATTTCAAAATCACCGTCCTATTAAAACGTACAGTTGTTCCACTCACCTCTTGTTCTGCGCCTGACTCCTTCCAAGCCATACACATTACACTATCAACCAGAGCAGAATTGTTCCCACAGAACAGTTCACTCACTGATAGCTAACTGATGTCTATGACATTTTGCATATAATGTATACCTCTAAAACCCAACATACAGCATCTTTAAGCAGAGGACTAGTATGTTTGCAGTTTGGCCAGTCTTACCCTTTAGGGCAGAAGGGTTCACACCGAGCCTGGACATATTGGCATGCCATATGCCAGTGACAAACCATTATGGGATTCCCTCCTGGTCAATGGGCCACTACAGTATGTGAAATAATGTCATCACCCCATCCTAACATTACTGTTTCTGTTAAGCTAACCTTGTCGAACCTGTTTGCACTAATGTTCTGATTTGACGCGACTGGACACTTTGAAGGAATGTTTTTCCTCCTCGCCTTCCAAAAGCAATTTGTATAATTTTCAACTGCATATTTTAATTCTCCCGTCTATCGTTGATGTCTTATTTGTGTGATTATGTTTCCCCTTCTGCTCGTGAAAGCCAACCAATACGAATGTCAAACCACTTGTGCGCACACACAGCTGGGACTTTTGCTTGCGATGAAAGTGAAATACATTCCACTAAAACTTCAAGTAAACATGAAATGGCGAGATGTACAGTAAACAGAAAACTGGAGGAAATCAAACTTAAAAACATTGTTCATGTGTGTTATCGTGGATCCCATCCTCCCATGAGAGACGGCACCATCTTTCAGGGGTGCATCCCTAAACAAGTTGATAAACAAGATTAAGTTAGTCAAACCAAGCGAGCAATCTTAACCTGAACAATTAAGACAGAGACAAACTGCAAAGCTGGCAAAAATGCTGCAACAGTAACCATGCCACCTCTAATTATTGACTGGACCCTGGCTCCCGCAAAAAGCCTTCATTATTCTTTCTCCTCCAGTAATTTGTATTTGCCTGACATTCATCATATATTGTTGGTAACCTTTAATTCATCTACTGTTAGCACTTTTGTCTGCTGAAGTAAGGCGTTGAGCTTGTTTGGTTTTCTTGATGCGGAAGCAAACGCTGTAAATTGGTACAATGTTTCGCCTGTAGTGTCTCTGCTTTAGAACTTACACCTGCTTCTCCAAAATATCATATCAAATTTGTTTATATTGCCGTCCAATTTTACTTGTTTTGTTTAAGTTTGGTAAAGTTTAGTTCAGTGTACAAAACGATAAAGCAAGTGTGTATAATTTAAGATAATGCAGAAATGTGCATGCACTGTAAGTTGAAACAACATGGAGATTTACCGCCAAATATATCGCTTCTCAATAGTATCACACCACGCTTAATTTCGTAAGTACCTTAATCAGGTCTCAGTGCCTAGGCCCCTATACCATAGCAGTTTAATGCTGCGTAAACAAGAGCCATGCAGAATAATGTACAGCATTAAGATCAAAGCAGGGATTGTAATTCCTGCAGGTTATCTCAAAGGCCAAAAACCATGGGCCGTGATCATTTGTCAGCACTTTCCAAGCCTAGTGGATAATTCACTTTTTTTGTTTACTTACTTTTTTGTTATCAAGAATGAAGTTCAGTTTAAGTATGTGACCAATTATGGTACAGGACTTAATGCACAGGGCTTGAAGGAATAATTTCCATTTCTATAATAAGATTGGAGTATTCACACCTGGTCTTGAATTGCCATAGCAACTTTCACAGCCCTTGTATCGAGAAATATACTTCTCTCTGGGAAATGTTCCATGGTACAAGAGAGAATCTATAGCGTATTTTGTACAGAAAGCATGAAATCCACTATTCTCAGATTATGTTTACTGTGTAATATGTTATAGAGTGAGAGCTGTGAGACAGAAGGCCTATCTACACATTTATAAACAGGGCTACGGTTTCTACCATTTCTCTACCATCTCTATACTTTCATCTAGACATAATAAAGATACAAGTGTATGCCACAATATAGGGTAAACGTTGTACACTAGAAATACATATTAGATACACACCATACAGTATATATTTTTAATATCATGCATATTACACTGTTGTCATTTATCAAGTACCCTAGCGTACAACATGCACATTAAATTGGTACTGGCCCAGCAAGAAACAGTTGCACATATATTAAGTATATTTATGAATATTTATATTCCTGGACCTTTTATACAACTGGATTCAGTAGAATAACCTACTGGGGTAAGATGTCAGTCCCCCATCACTAGGCTAATAGAGAGCAGTAATCCTCTAACCCCTAACCCACTAATCTCTACACAGTTCACATGGTGATATGTGAAGTATGTGGGCCACTGCAGGCCCCCAGAAAGACTGTGAGGGAAACAGTTCATGTGAACAGACGGCATCCTTGCAGGTTTCCTGTCAATGGGAAGTGATGACAGCACCGCGATGATGATGATAACGTTAGCACCCGGCTGCGACGTGCGCACACCTTGCGACAGCCTCACAGCGGGTGGCCGTGCGTTTACACGACGGCGTGCTGATGCCGTACCCCAGTATGTTCACAGATAATTGACTCTGGGCTGTCTGCTAGCATGGTGAGGAGATGCTAGCATCGTTTAGCTTCAGGCCAGGAAGGGAACAGAAGCTTAGAGTGGTGGGTTTTGTGTGCTCACAATGATGACGCTTTGAATCCTGAGAGAATGAATCATTCCTTCCGCTTTGATCAAATCTACTGGCAAGTCCTGTGGTGTAAATGGGAAACATTGTTGAAAAATGAAAATGCATGCTTATGCTTCAACAGATATCGCTATTGTTCTTTTTTGTGGCATTGGTATACAGTATAATTGCCTCATGCCTAAGAAACACATTATTTACACTGGTTTTACCTTAAATAGTTTGGAAATATTATGTTATTTTATTTTCCAGGGCACACAGTATTATCTAAATCATTTGGAGAAAATTAGTTAATGATAATCATATTAATTAGCTAGTATTTCTGCTGATTGGCCCAATTGAAATCTACGTAGGTACAGTTTGGAAAGAAAAACCGAGTAGCTGCTGTTTATTGAGTCACAGTTATTGTAACAGGCTTTTGTTTTCTGGTGACTTTAAATGGACAGCAGAATACATTTTCATGCTTTCACATCACTCACACGAATGGCACATTTGCCTTTTAAAAGCACCTACTCTATTGTGCACGCATATACATGCAAAACACTTGCTAATCATGTGGCTTTGGCATGGCAACAAACTTTTAGATAATCATGATGCAATCCCCACATCGTGGCAGTCGAGTGTCGGAAAAAAAAATGGAATCTCTAAAGAAGAGGCGTGTCTTACTGTATGAAAATCCAATGTAAATAAGCTTTCGCCCCTGTGGTACTTGAACTGTTTTCTCTTTGATAACCCAATTATTGTCTCAAGAGCTGTCAATTGCTCGAGCGATCTCTTCTTGAACAAATCACTCCCTGTAACCTCGAGCACTTTCGATTTGATTCTGCCATTTTTTGCCAGTTCAAAGTAATCAGAGGAGACCTCGGCTGAGGATGGAGATTGATTTTTGTGCTCTCGCTTATCATGCTAATTCCCCCGAAAATCAGGCTTTTTCATCCCCCTCCACCTGATTACCACTCTTGGAAAAAGGCTGCTGAACTATGTGTATCTCTACCACACTAGGCCACCCCCCCCCCCCCCCCCTCCGATAGTGCCGCTGTCCCCCTATGAGTCACTCTCTCCCAGGGTCTTCTGTGTCGTAGCCCCCTGTCTCGGAGGCTTAACGCAGTCTCTCTTTTTTTTTTATCCTCCTCGTATCAGTGAGGCTTTGTTCCTAATCAGGTTACATTTACAAGTATTTATGAAATTGGGAATCATATTAAGATAATTGCTGTTGCCTGCTATGACTAAACATGACATTAGCCCATGTCATTTGGTGGGCAGCGCGTTCATTCGGCTACATCTGCAATGCCTTACTGATATACAGTACTTGTCCACTAAATGACATGGGCTAGCTAATACACTGGGAATGTGTACATGTAAGGACGGCAGCCTTAAGTCAAGCGTTCTCACAGCTTCTCACATACATTTCAGTTACTTTGCTATTTGTCACTTGAGGTGGCACGGTAATGATTCAGCCTGCTTTCCATTTGCAATTGCGATGGTTTCTGGTTATGATATATCGTTTGTATAATCAAGCTGTGCCCAGATAGACCAAAGACCAGGGGTTTCTTCCAGCAGAGAGACTAAGCAGGGCTATATTTAAGTATTAATGCCCCCACCAATCTAACTTTAGCTGTATTAGTACTAAGAATATCACCTTGCACTGTCCTTGGAGCTACATGTTAGTAGGCTACTAGTACATATTTAGAAGATAATTGTGGAAAAGGATTTGTATTTTACTTCTCAGATGATATTTCCAAAGTATGTTCCTGTCTTCACATCTCTGGGAGATAAATCACATTTCTCCTGACCTCGTTATCAGAAAGACGCACAAAACAATGTATTTTTTATTTTTTTGTGATTGTGATTAAAATTTCCTCCCCACTCCTCTCCTCCAAAATCTTGTGAGGGCATGATGGGCTGTTTTATATCCGGCACAACGCTATTAAATATGTCTTTGATGCTTGCTTGTTTGTTCTGATAATAAATGGATGGCGTATGCCCTCCCAGTTTGACAGAGGCAGGATGAAAATGTCTTTACATCACCAGACACGGAAGCCTTGGCCAGACCAGCCGGTATGCTAGAGCAGAGCTAGAGCCTAATATCTCCATCGTATAGTACCTACCAACAATCCTCATGTGAAATATATTTATTTATTTTCTTTTTAGGGGTAAATAATTGGCGTTGGAGTTTGCAGTCTCCCTGGCACATTATCTCCAAAAGAAATAATTAAAAATGCAGATTTAGTTTGGAATAATGAATCCCGAGGGGGGGGGGGGGGGGGGGGGGTCTGAACAGTTTTGCGCTTAATTAAAGTTTACAGGCGCTCATGACGGGGTGTGCTATGCAGTTTTTTTTTGTTTTGTTTTTTTATGGAGGAAAATATTTGCAGAGCGCATTTTAGCCTCTTTGTAAACATTTAACAATCTTAATCAACTCATTAATCAAGCAAATTGCAATCATAATGACCAATTGTTTTCTGATTGGATAAATAAATGATAGCACAGTCGCTGCTTAATTGAACCACGCGGTGTCGGGATAGCATGCACCTCTGCGCCTTACCCTTTTGGAATCTCAAATTAAACACCGTTTAACACGCTGCTTCAACGCGAATACAGTAGAACATTCAGATGTCTCCGATAGTTCTGACGATTCAAACCGACGCCTCTGATATCCTGTTCGCTGGTTTCCAGTGTAACGATCGCATACTGCTTTGTCTTGTGCCGTGACTCATACCGCATAGGACGAATTGGCCTATCTCTTAAGTCACATCCTCGACACATCATAGACCCAGAGCAAACGTAGAAGACATGGAGATAAATATCAATATTAAGAGTTCTGTAATTACGGAAGTATGCAGCGTGAGCATCTTGCTTCTAAAGCTCTGCTTCTTAATAGAATCTCAACTGGCCAGGGGTGCAATGGTAGGTTCAACAACATGCCAAGCTGGAGACCAGCTGACATATTGGTCAATTTCCTCCCCAGGGATCAACAAAGTTTTTGTTTGCCATATACAATAAACATGCTAATGTAAGAATTGGCTTTGTTAAATGTAACATAACAAAGTTGCAAGTTACAAGAAGAAACCACTATTCTTTTCTTTGTACCTGTCTTTAGCTTACTGTACATGTATAAACACCATCTGTCACACGCACACGCACACACAACTTGTGTTGTGTTACATTATGAAATCGCACAACAGCTTATATAAATAAATACCATCGGTGCCATTAGATCTTTAAGTTTTACAGCGCGTCATGCTGTTCTTTATCCGATGACTTCCATTGATAATGCATTGCCTCAACGTACTGTACCACTGGCAGTGATATAGACCCTGAGTGCACCCGTATTTATCAAATATGTAGTGTGCTGGAGGGCTAAGTACACCTTCCCTGCTCTTTGACTGATACACATATTTTTAACAGGACACGAGGCATCCAATTATTTCCCTCCACTTCTCACTTGTGTTTCTTGGAGAGCGCTATTGAAGTGATTGGCTGCTGAAATGCACACCGACGTCCATGTCTCACTCACGCACGCCACACACACCCATGCCACCAACAGTCATTTCTAAACTGATTTCCTGCACAGACTCACCTCAAGTGTCTGCAGTCGCTTCTTGTCAGGGCATGACGCCCTGTAAAGGCAAGTATGGGCGGGGCACAATTCCTCGTCTCGCACCTTGGCTGATTTTTGATGAGCACCGAAGCGACGCTACTGTATGCTGAATAAACACAACGTGAACCTGGACGCCTCAAAAAAGTGGCAGAAAATTGAACGTCGGGTCTCTGCAATTGTTTTTAACATGTGCTTTGTCTTAACAGGTAGTTTGGAAAGTGCCTAATTTTAGCTATGCGGGAGAGAGGCGGCACAATTTGACATATCAGAATAATAACGAATAAGTATCATTATAAATCACCAGCCTTCAAAAACCCATTTCATTAACTTTTCCCGCATTGTATGGAACGTACAGAGCTCGTCGCCACGCAATGTTAATTCTGCGGGAGAGTTGGTGCATAATATTTGCCGCTTGACGACAGGAAGGTGACAGTGTGACAGCCGAGTGATTGACAGGCACTTAGGGGCGTGCCATTTAGCGAGCGTGACCTTCCGCACATGTCACTGCCCTTATGAAAAGGTCATCCCTGTTCCACTAATGAGTCATCTGATTTTGAGAGCAAACAGATGAACAGCAAAATCCCATGCAGGAGGGATAAAACACTCAAGTACAATGAATGTGTCTGGATGTGTATTACAGTATGTTGAATGTAAGTGGGAGGTGAAGAGTTTTACAATACCTACTGTAACTATATTTAATTTCAGGCTAAAAATGTCTTCCTTCCATAATTCCCATCAAAATATTTTGGTTTAAGGTGCTCATAAAGCGTCCTGAGAATACCAAAGGTTTTCCTCAGCTCATTGTTGCTGTTTGAAACACTGCACGTACTGTAGATGTAGGGATTGGTGTGAGCCTTGTCGAGAGTGCAAGGCACGCATCACTCACTCAGTAGTGGCGGGTAGTCAAACAAAACCAGTTTCAACCTCAAAGTTCAAACCAATTCTAAAAAAAATTGAAATATCCCTTTAGAAAATGCACATTCTGCACAAGCCAATGCAATACTTAACTTTACCACAGGATTTACTGTATGGGAACACAGAAACCAGGAGAATAAGCAGATATAATTGTACAACTCATAATGGAACAACATAGCTAAATACCTCAAGGAAATTAGACAAACAAAAAGGTAATTGATTCCAGGCCTGGCCGCAGGTGGACATTTAATTACAGGAGATTTATTAAGCAATGTCCATTAATCACATTGACATGTAGTTATTAGAGGATGCACAACTTGCCTTCGCTGGATAATGCAATAATATTAATATAAGATAGCAAAGCAATAATATTGTTCTAAACAGGATGTATTGGCTGACAACCCAGTTTAAAATGTATTTAATTCAGATAAATAGGAACGTCTTGCTTGTGGAATGTAGCGATTGTCTGTTTCAGCATTCAGCACCTTATCTGTGAATACATTCCTATTATGTACATGTGATCTCTAGAGTAAATGCAGAATGGCAAACCCTACAGATCTGACCTGATCAGGCTAATGCAAGCTATATATAGAAATACTCTGCCCTATACCTACTTTTAAAGAAGAGCTTACACACTGCCGTGTTAACACAGACGCAGTGGTATTTGTGCAACAGCACAACATTTTCAGGTGGAAATTGAATTTTAAATGTGACCATAATCCACGTTGACAGACCTGGCTCTTCAGGAGCTATCAGGCTTCTCCTGAAGGAGTGACTTGGGGAAATGGCCCCTATTCCGCACACACTCGGTGGCAAGTGGCAATTAAAGGTCTGATTAACATGAAACAGCTCTCAAACACAACTTCGTCTGCGCCTGCCAGAACAGTGGGGAGAAGGGGAGATAATTTTGAAATCTCCTGACCTCGTGCTTATTATGTCAGACTAATGACTGTTGCTTATTTCTGGTGCCCTAGTGATGAAGTGGCCCTGCAAACCTGAGCAGCCCAGGTTACTGAACACAATGGGGTTTTTTTTCTCGAAATACCAGAGGTATCCATCCTCAGAATCTACCGTTATGCTTAAAAAATTTGGAAATGCTTGGTTTT
>JAODTR010000012.1:152953-183220 GCA_025399935.1 Amblyopsis rosae | reverse complement strand
ACAAATACCCACACAACCCCCCCCCCCCCCCGTCTTTGTTTCTTTGTGGCTTGTTGATTCAGGAATATTAATTTGTAATATCACTATTGTTTACATTTATATTTTGGGATTTAGCTGAGGCTCCTTAGCCGGGGCTACGCAGTGAATAACAGTCAAACCAGCTTCCATCCCACCCTAACATGTCACCAACAGTAAAGAGAGCCACACTGTACACAGACATCTTAATACACGGCAATTGTAAACAAAGAATATGAAAAAAACTACCAAAAAAAACATGCATTAAACAAACAATGGAATAAATTGTATCACTGTATATTCAGCGATGTGCTTTGTGCCCGCGTGTGTGTGTTCTCAGTAAAGTAATTACTGTGATTAACGTGTGTATACGGGAACATGAAGTCAGGGAGAGACTCGGTTAACACGAATGGAAGGCAGTAGCGATTGACAGACCGCCGCTAAGCCCATTCCTGGGCCATTGGACTCCACTCTGCTATGAGGCAGGCCATGGTGGCCACCTGCACAGAAGGTAAATGCAGCATGGCGGGATTGTACCTCTCTCCGGGGGGGTGGGGGTGGGGGGGGGGACGTGGAACAGCCACATGGCCCGGCAACTCTGCCAGGGACACGCAGGCAGCAGAGCTAAACCAAGCTAAAGCAAAGGATTAGCGCACGCCGCCACCTATCTGAGGCCAGAGACAGTTATTCTCTCTATATACAGTATACAGTGTATTGTCATGCATTGATCCCTCTGCTTTAATCTACCTGTTAATCTTTTGTTTGTGTCTATTCTTTCTTTCTTTCTTTCTTTCTTTCTTTCTATATTTTAGTAGCTGGCAGTATTGGACGGCACAGACATGATACCATGCTGGTAGCAAAATAGGGGGTATTTGGCTCATCTAATCAATTCTTTTGGATTCAGGATGACAACATGCACTCCAAGGAAGAAGGCAGGAAGAGTTTGGTTCCATAATAAGACATCCGGTATTGTACAATTGACAGAAACTCCTAAAACTGATGGAAAATCAATAGGTAGATTAACTAGCATAAACCCTTTAGGCTGTATTTAATAATTTAACTTAATAGTTTAGGTACAGCAGTTTAGGTGACATTTGTATGATTTTTGTTGCGCTGAAAACAAACCATTTAAAGACAATAGCCTGAACTTGAGTTTGAGTATAAAACACAGTGTGTCCATGTTGCTCATTATTATTAAGTTAAACATTTTTAGTCTCTTTTAATTAAACAACATATTAAAAATCTCCACTTTAGCCAAACAACTCAAACGTCTCCACCACAGCACCATATGAACCAATCAGAGAGGAGTCCTATTGATAATAATGAGAGTGGTGGAAAGATCTTCTATACATTGTATAATGATGTGTCGTAACCCCCCCCCCCATCTCCCCCCAAAACCTCTCTGAGGTCTGTGAGGACAGGGGTTAACACACGGGCCAAATGGGGCCAAACAGCCACAAGATGCCTTCCCCACTCTTGATATCGCCATAGGAGCCAGGTTCTATGTTGTTTTTAATTAAAATGGTCCCCCTGTTGCCAAACCAAATAGTGGCTATGTTAATTACAGCAGTAAAGAAATGACAACTGAACCAAGATCACACATTGAAAAATGGAGATTGAAATGAAAATTACTTCTTGGTTGAAAAGTAAAATTCAATTGGCATGCTTTTTTATTATTTTAACAAAAAAGCTATACTTTATGAACCAGTTATTTTGGTTTAATTTAAAATTGAACACAAATCACAATATACTGTATGTTTTCCCCTAAACTCTTACGTGTGCTGGAAATGATGATGGCAAACGTTCTTGTTCTCTTACACTGTCGGCAGATGGGAGCCAAGCCACGCATCAATCAGCCGGCTTTTTAAAATAATATTTTTAATAGGCTTGTTTTGAACAAGGGCAATATTACATATTTTTCTCCCTAGGCTGTTAGGATGCTGAACAGATTTCAAGAGCCAGAGGATCGTGAAAATTGCATAATAACAACCCATGGTCATAAGCGACGACATGCATTTTCAATTCAAGCTAGAGAACTGGGAATTTTTTTTAAAAATAAAATAGAACCGCAAAATAATCTCAAGAAATGCAGTCTTCCTCTCAAGTCAATTGTCCTAACCCCCCGACCACCACCACCACAGCACCCGAAGCCACCCTGGCAACCCCCCCACTCTTTCCCAGCCCGACCCGGGGCCTGGCACAGAAGGAGCTGCCAGGCACGGCACATGGCTGTGGGTCTCCGCGCCACTCAGGGGAATGACAGAACTCCAGCTCCCCACATCCACCACAGCCCCCACCCCCCCCCCCCCCCCCCCCCGCCCCCAGGCCTCCCCTCCAGGGTAAGGAGTCGTATGGTGACAGGGACCCTAATTCCTCCCTTTCCCTCCCCTCTCTCTGCACCTCCTCTCTACAGCTCCCCTGCAGGCCACATCCTGCCCATGTGATAGGACAGACAGGCTGCATTACCCATAACAAACTGCTGCCTGTGTCTTGGCCACCTTAGAGAAATTACCTCCAGAAATTACCTCCACTTGCTGTTTATAATGCTGTCCAGAGTGCTGGAAAGAAAGGAAACAAAAATCATGTAAACTAGCATCTTTTGGACTTAATCTGCTGCTGTTGAAACCAGTTCTATCGTGGCTCAAATACGTAACAATACAGCTACAGTATACTGTAAAATGATATTGAAACATATGATGTACCTGTGCTTTCATTGTAATTGGTTTATTGTTTTCTTATCAGGGTTGAGAGCTGATGAAGGTTTTCATGCTCTGTGGGGTTGTTGGGCGTCTGTCTCAATGAATAGCTCATTAAACCTCAAAGGAAGGAGCTTTTGCATCTCTTTTTAAAGTTTAAAGTTTAGTCTCCATTGCTGTTCATCTCGATTCCTATTAATCTGTGCAAATATTTAGTGACAGCCGCCGAAGATGACTCTTTAAATGTTCTCGACTACATACATAAACTTTTCTTTACATACTCGACTCCATCGCGACAATGACATCCCCGGGGAACCTTTAAGTCACATCAACCAGTGCTTTTATGAGCCCTTCTCAGAGCAAAAACGGATGACATTGAGCGCCATGAGATCCAATATTCTCCCGCTGTCTGAGTTGAATATCCACTGGAGTCATATTGTATTCATCGTGAAGTACTTATTTTTCCCTTACAAGTATTAGTTTTGTATTAGGTTCTGCGCTCAATATGTGCTTGTTTTAAAGTCGGTAGGCCTACACCATGTTTCTCTCTCAGTGTAAACAAGAGAAGTTTAAATGAAAGGAGTTGGAGTTGGAGATTTCATAACCAAGCTAGTTTTCCGACAAGCGCAGAGTTCATTAACTCGGCTGTTACCTGCCTATGTAGCGATAAAAAATGTACACCAGCAACAAAAGCATTACGGCAAAGAGCAGGTCTACACGACACACCATTAAACAGTGATGCATGGCTGTTGCCGGCCGGACTCTAAGTATTTCCAGTTGAAAGGTCAATGGGGAGACATGACAGCTCTACTAAATGGTGTGCCGTGAATTTCCCTGTCCCCGTTCCCCAGTAAAAACCTTTCATTTTCCACCAGGTTTGGGAACGTGAAGTGGGATGTTGATACAGGGTTACTCAAATGCTTGCGGGACAGCCCTTGATGCATGTTTCTAGAAGGAAGCCTTGACAGACATAGGTTTTTTTCCTGTCTGCCATGATACACTGTGAAACTGTTTCAATCCGCCTAACCTGTTTATCCACAGTAGTCCTCCAGCACTCGTAACTTCACAATAAAACACCCACTTCTTCCCCACATCGCCCGTCCTTTTCTACGAAAACCGTTGTTATCAAAACATATGAGCTCCCCGCCGTATATTTTATCATGACTACTTCTAATGGCTTTTAAAGTAGTTACCTGCGATGTTCTGACATTTATTACGGCCATTTTCACAGCGTGGACCAGCGGCAGCGCAAAGGTCTCGCTATCGCGAAGTGACATCATTATGAATTATTGTTTTGCAGCCGAGGTAGAAAATTGTACTTTGTGGCTCCTTTCCCCCGTGATAAATCAACCAGTCACTTTTCACATCTCGGACTCTCAAAGCTGCTGAGCACAGGCCTTTTAGCCTTTGCACACTGCTTACCCATTTCCTTCTATCTGTTTGCTGTGGCGTTGTGACAAAAAGGTCACCGCGAGCGATGGCTTCCGCAACGGCCGGAGTTTCCATTCCTTTTCGGTCCGATATCTTTCGCTCAGTTACCGTTATTCCACATAGGCCAACCCTGACATAGATAGCTGTTGCTTTGACGCAACTTTTCAATGCTACAGAATGAAAAAAAACTAAGCGTAAACCATCACTGTGAGCTGGAATGACTTATCTTTCGGCAAATAGAATACTCTGTGAAGTGAAGGAAGTGGAAAACGAAAGTGACAGTGGGTAAGTTACTACTAAACAAGGCGCCTGTATTTATCAGCCCCTATCTGCTGGCTGTTAACACGGTTCATCCTCCGCTATCTCCCTGCTCGAGGAGAGTGAGACGTGAGGGAGAGGATCTGATCTCTGGGTAAAGTAATCCCTGCGTGTGGCTGTGGCCAGATAAGGGCCCACGCACTCTCTCATCCGTTGCCGGCTAACCCATCCGGTCTCGAGACCCCATCCCACCCCAACCCAGACGCACTGGAGGCGTGGGGGTTTGTATAGGAGAGCGCCCGTCTTCTACCATCAATGCTGGGGTCATGATTGCATCATGCATTAAAGGAGGAGGGAGGAAGAGAGGGATTTGGAGGACGATATTATAAGGTGTAAGGGTGGATGTAGGGATGGGAGAGGATAGATGGGAGAGTGGAGAGCGTGGATGTAGGGAATGAGCAGAAAAAAAAACGACAAGAGCGGGAGAAATTAAACAGGGGGGTTGTGAATCAATGAAAGGATAAAGGGATGAGTGAAGATGAAGGCAAATATAGGTCGTTTTAAGGAATGACACTGCGTACGCACGGAGACACACAGGTGAAAGTTTGTCTAGACTCTTCCACACAGAGCGTACTGTAATTAACATGAACACAAACCTGACTTCCCCTCTCCACTTCAAATAGAGAGCCGCAGGTTAGAGAGACATGCCAGCTTGATGTTCATTCCGAGTGCTGGGCTTTTACCTTGTAATGCATTCTGATCACTATCCCTATTAGGGCTATTAATATTAATAGCTTGGTAGTTTTCCCAGCGCTGATCAGAGCGCAAGGCTGACTGCTTATCCCAGCGGGACACTGCACCTTGCTGTAGGTGACTGTCAGCTTTCATTATAGGGGAAGGAAGGGCTCTCTTTCCACCCCTCTACCCCCCCCCCACCCCCCCACCACCCCACTGGTGGTGTTGGATGGTGTCAGTTAAGCCGGGTAACTACCGGGCGATTATGCGTTGTCAAAGAGCATAAAGGATGCTGGGATATTTGACAGCACTTGTGATTTCGCTGACCACGCTGTGAAAAATGCTAATGCTAACAAGTCCCCTAATTTGGTTTCCTGTCAAGAAATATATATTTGTTTATTTTTTGTATTTTTTTTACTTAGACCTGCCTACTGTGAGGCAAGTTGACAGGCTATTCCGGTAAATTCTATACGTGAATTCTGAACAGTTAAACAGCGCTTTCAATCTGACAAAGGCTTTCTCACTCTATGGAGGATGTTTTCCCTTTCCCAGCGTATTTAAAGGATTGTATTGTGTTCCTCGAACACCTGCATTACTGCTGACACTGACCTCCCTTGATAAGGAGCATGCAGGATGCAATACAATAATGCCTCCCGAGGGAAATTCAGCATCTCAGGGCCAATGCACAGAGAATAGTGCCCTTTCTACAGCGCATTCACTGGCTGACAACATTGGTAGTTGTTGTGAATTATCAGTGCAGTCGGTTTTATGGAATTATGGGGCCCCACAGGCCTGACTCAAGCAGCGGACAATGGGGTCCTATGGCCGTAGGGACTCATATACACTTTAGGCCTCATCTGTACCAGTAATAAAAGCAATAACGACAGTCGTAATTGTTAAACTGTTGTTTGGTTTATTTATTATAGATTGAAATGTCTGATTGGCTGACTGACTGATTAATTCAGAGTACAATCAATACGTGACCATAAAGCTTTTAATACATTAAGTTATCGCATTTATAGTTATTATAAGGGCATAATATTAATCATAATTTAAAGGATGGATAACACATTTTGTTTCTTTATCTTTTACAGATACAATTGTCCTTTTTTAATTGAATGCTTCCCTCAACAAACAATTATTAAAAAATATATAAAAACAATAAATAAAATATTGAATACTGTATATAAACTACACTTTTTTGCTATTCTGACCCATACGGTCATTATAGTAATACTGTATACCGTACATTATGTAAATACAACTTCACATACTGTATATTACTGCTATAATGCCTAAAGAGCAATAAGATCGACCATTAGTAACCTACCAGTTAAAACACATTCACACTAGTCCTAGCAGGTTTTAAGATACAGTGAGCCGTGTCCATGATGGATTGGGCCCAGAGTGGGAGAGTGGCTGAAAGGTGAGAGTGGATTGAGGCAGAGGTCTTCCTTATTCCGCAGCTCCCAAGTCATTTGTAACACGCCAACTGCTGAATCAGCCTGCTAGTATGTTAGCCTCTCCCACACACACACACACATACCCCCCAGCCTTCCTTCGCTCATGTGTTGCTATCTGCAATGATTTGTAGCCCGTTGGCGCGCTGGGAAACTAGCAATCCGTAGCGCGATAAAGACGGACACTCTCAGTCTTGATCCATCAGATGTCAGGGTTGGGTTTGGGTGTGTGCGTGTGTGTGTTTGGAGATTATGTTTTAGCGCAGCATTTGGGCAATTTATTATAGTAATAAAAACTAATAATTCCACCCCAACATAAAAAGTAATGTTTTAAGGTATTTTAAAAGAAGATAATATTTATCATTCCATTTCCCACTTATTGTACATGGAGACATTTTGAGTACATTAAAGTGTTACAAAACAAATATTTTCAGAAGGGTTAGCTTAATATAACAGAACTACCTTCATCTAACCCAGGACGGTTACTGGTACATTACATGGTGGCATCGCGGCCCGGCTAGCGCTAATCGCCTTCCGTCGAGCTCCGCTCCTCTGAGAGGCCAATCAGACTTAGGCCTACAGTGCTAAAGAGGTGACTGGCTAGCTAGCTACCACAACTCATCTATCTTCCTCCCAGAGGGGCTGGCGGGAGCGAGCCGGGGATCTGACCCATGACCTCCCCAGGGGAGGGGTGCGGCATCCATCACTACACGTTAGCTAATGTGGTTTGCCCGTCCACCATGGCCGCAGGGTCGGCTGTGGGGGTGAGATTTGTTTGCAGGTACATACACAGGCTGCCGTGAGGAGGCCATCCATCTTCAGACCACACTCTCAAAGAGATGGGGTCTTTATGTACTTTCCATTGGTACTGTGGAGGTGACAAATGAGCGCGGGCCGTCATGAAGCACTGGCGTGAAAGCAACTTTCTCTCTCCCTTGGACTTGTTGTGACGCCCGCTGTCACCCAACATGTTAAATAGGCCTTTGCGTTTGTGTGTGTGTGTGTGTATGTGTGTGAAGGTGTTAGAAGTCATATTAATGAGAATGCATGTATTAACAGGAGTACATTGATGGTTATTGAAATACATATAAAGGAAAAATATTTCTATCAACTTCCATTTGGAAGCATATTCCAATTAAAATATACGGTACAGCGTGTTTTGATCATGAGCACACATGCAACACACAAATCGAAGAGTGTCCCTTTAAATGTGTGCACTGTGCTACTGTATGTGCACAAAGGTTGTAATCGACTGTGTTCAGTTTCAGTGGATTAGAGTGTGATAATCCTCCTGTAGAATGTATTGATAAAGCACTCAGTGCTATAGTGCTACATTTACACTGCATTAGCCATTCATGGTTATATGGACAGTGTCTTCTCACCTGGGAGAATAATGCTTTGTGTATGGAGAGAACCTCGCTTGGAAAGTTCCAGAAAAAAGCAAAGGTTTAAATTAGAGCAATATTATATTATCAGTGATAAATGCGATAAAACATAAATGTTTCACAAAAGTAATATTTGTTGCTGTTGATAAATGTTAGATTATATATATATATATATATATGTGCTGTTTGACCCATGTTAAAATGTTGCATGGATATGTCTATTTTAGCTTTGCCATCCTCAAAAGTGTAATCATGTGGGAATTAAGCCAGAGTTTGATGTGTTTACGGTTATTTAGTTGCATCTTGTGCTGAAATCCGGACAGTGGAGTCTTTCCGTCCATGTGTTTTCTGTTCCCGCCGATAAACCGCCACCTAAGGGTCCTCAGCAACCACTATCACCACTTGACCGGCGGTGTGAAGGCCATTAGCGGCAGGTATATTGATGCACTGCTCCCCTATAGGGCGAAGCTGCCTGCGTGCCGAGAGCACACTTGTTCCCGGCGTCTCCGGCCCCATGGCGAGCTACCTAATGGCCTGCCACAGAGGCCCAGCACGTGGACGCCGGGCGCCTGCCACCGCCCATCCCCGTTTTCTTCGTTCGCCGTTTTCTTTGGAGCGTGCGGGGGCAGATGGAGTTCGGGATGGTGTGGGGAGGAGGGGTTCAGCACAGGGGAGAGTGTAGGCCGAGAGGGGTTGCTGGAAGGAGGGGGAGGGTGTGTTCACGTGCCATCCAGAGAGACCCCTCCCATCCACCATCATGGACACACACACACACACGCACAAGCGCGTTACATGGTGGAGCTGCCCACACTTCATTAGGACGGCAAGATAATGGCCAACTAGTGCACAGTGCAACACCCCATTTCCTGGTCGCTGAGCTCTCCAACCACGGCAGATGTCGGCAATGCCGTGGCCACCGCTACCGGGTTTGGGGGCTGGGGGCTTGGGGAGGGGGGGGGGGGAGCACGACCATCTACGGAATGTCCGCTGGTGCGGCTCGCGGTATGTTTTTTATATATATTTTTTTTTTGCTGTTGTTGTTTGTTTTCGTTTGCTGATCCCCTCCAGAGTCAATTGCAGATGTAGAGCTCTAACGCTTGGGATGTCAACACAGCAAAGGATCATTATGCTTCCTGTTTGCCGCGCATCGCCGCACCCCACAACACCCCCCCCCCCCCAATTCAAATGATGTATCGGTAGACAAAACATAAACAGATGTTGCCATGGCTGTTAGGTGTCCTCGTAAAGAGGGAGGGGGGTTAATGTGCGTGTGTGCGTCAGGAACAAACTTGTCCTAAAAGGTGTCATCGTGCTGTGTAATAACGCGATGGTGGGCCGGAGAGAGCCGTCGGAGCTAGCGTTGTGTGTGCGTGCGTGTGTGTGTGTGGCAGGGGGGCAACAGAGGCCGTAGAGCGAGGCTAATGGAGGCGAAAAAACAACCTCCAGCTCCTGCCCTGCTGTCCAAAATCAGCTTTTAGAGGGAAAACGCGGGCCACTGCGCAACACGATACGGCCGTGTGAGAGGCAATTTAATCCCTCATTTGAATATGCATTTTGAGAACCCCAGCCCCCCGCTATACCCCCCCCACCCACCCCCGCCCACTCTCAATGCTTTTGAACCCCGACCAGATTTCAGGCCAGGGGGAGGAAATTGTTGTACATTTCCTGACAAATTGAGTTAAACGGACATTAAGTAGGGCTTTAAGAAAACAAATGGCCGCCTTTATCACAGGTGGACACTGATGGCTTAATGGGGGCCTGCGCGGGCCGATCGTATCGCCCGCTAATGGCTCGACAGGACGCATTAAGGTTTTTGTGTAAAGGACCGGAGATGGAGCCAGGCAGGCCAAATGCAGACCTGTCAAGTGTGGTGTGCCCTTCCCCCCCATCATCCACCCCCCAACCCCCACCCCCTTCCTCCCCCTTTGTGCAGGGCAGCAGATGTTGGCGTGTGTACGGTGAGCTGGCAAGGACAGACGGATGGCAGATGCCTGTACCGGTGCCAGGGTTGTGCCTTCTACATAGAGAGAGAGAGAGAGAGAGTGAGAGACACGTGTGCCCCCTGTCTGTCTGCCATAGGTGGTGTCCCGAGGCGAATGACCCCGCAGTGACCCTGACCCTTTAATTTGTTCATCTATTGGTGGAATTATTCCCGTGCTCGTTCGCATGTTTAACGCCCGATCCATGAAGCGCCCGGGAGCAAGTGTTTATTTACGGAGCAGATAACTGACGCCAAATGTGGTCCTTGGTAGTCAACACAGTTTCGCTCGCCCCCCCCCCCCGCCAAAAAAGTGACATTTACTTGTATGAACAGGACTGTTGCCTATTAAAACAAGCAAATGAAGGATTGCTTTCTAAGTTGACACCCTTAGTTGACATTGCAGAACTGCAAACAACATTTTGGTGAGAGGTGGGGGATGGGTAGAGAACAGTGAACCACTCATTATTTAAATGCAAGAGGTGCATGCGCTTTATGCGTTTTAAACCATAAGTGTTTGTAATGCAGGTTTCAACCACTAGGTGTAACTCCAAATGCAACGCGTACCTTAGTTAGCTACCATAGTTACGTTTTGACCCTGTCTTTATAACTGACTGACAGCATACAAATTAGATGTGTTTGAACATACACATACACCATAACACATTTTTATAATCTGGTGTGTCTACACAGCCCTGTCTCCGTAAATGGGAACACAAAGTGGTGCAGACCACACCACACAACCGACAACAACACTCCAACACTATCAAAGCATGCATGTCCAATAAATTTATGGGGCGGAGCTTCTGAGGGAGCACCCAATGACATTGAAAAGAGAGTTCAAATATGAACAGTTTCTCTCCAGAATTCCTGACTCCACCCGATGTGGACAGCATTAGGACAACAAAACAAACGTATTAGATAGTTCTCAGTTCCGCTGTGACCTGTTAATAATCTGTGTAATACAGTAAGGAGTACGCCAGTGGATCAGAGCAATATTAGGAGAGATTATGAACAGTGTCACTGAGAAGGTAGCAACACAGTCCATAGGACACTTAATCCCTCAAAGCGCTGCTCCGATCTCCAGTGCATTCTTCTAATTCAGCACGGCGGAAGGTTGTCTGCTCCCGGTAGTTTTGACCCATCGCAAGAGGCCGTCGCCAACACTCCCCAATTCTCGAAGACCTCTCCTCCTTTACAAGCAAGGTACAGCTTGTTTTATTAACATCAAAAGCTCTGGGCGCGATCAAATTCCCCTCTAATTAAAATGAAGCCGGGCTTGAGAGCGTTGCGCTGCTTAATATGTACAGAATGATGCGGATCGTACAAAGAGGCTAATCCTTTTGTCGGCGCAGATAATGCAGGGGTCCCCGGTGGGAAGGAAAGTAGATGGAAGGTGCATACCTAAAGGATCGTTACGACCCTGGTGATGTCCTCATTGGCTGCGGCGAAGATGTCTGATCAGAGGTTTACGTCGGACGTCTAGAGCCGAGTGTCGAGCCTGGACGGTTAAACTTTGCGAAGACCTAAGCCTCACCTCCCCTCTAAGTTGTTGATTGATGGACCTGCAGGCAATATTACGGCACACGCCCTCACGTCAAGGTTAGAAAGGCGGAGGGGGAAAGTGGTGTCTGACAGCACTTCATTCATTCGTCTCTCCCAGGAGTTACAACTTCACTTTTAAAGTTCACTTTGTCCTCAACACGACTGATATGGTTGTCAAAAGCCTGTTGATAGTATGCTGTATGCTCTGCTTAGCTACAGCATAGTTCTGTTCAGGGTTTCCCAACCCTGGTCCTGGGGACTCACTGCTCTGCACGCTATAGCTCCTTGCATGGCTGACATCGCCATCGGTGTGTGAATGGATGAATTTTAGGAAAATAATGTAAGGCACTTTGGATAAAAGTGCTATATAAATGCAGTCCATTTACCATACATATGTTGTCAATTCAACAAATATCTCCTTGCATTTCGCTAGCTTACAGTACTCTGTGCTTGTTAAAGAAATAATTAGATACTTTAAGACAGCCCAGGCTCTGTAAATATGAGCACAATCAAAGTGGAGAACACCGGTCACAACAACAAAGCCGTAGTACTATCAGAGTACTATGCTTTGCTTCAAAATACATTTCAATGTGTCAGTATCGCTTTGCTTTGAGCTCGATGTTAGCAAGCTCGCGTTCTTGAGATTTACTGACCCTGGTGTGTTTTGTTTACAGTAAGATAATATTTAAGGACCTGCTGTTTTGGTGTATCCCTTAATCTTATTTTAGGTATACACCCCTCGATTGAGGTTCTGGTTCTCTCTCTAAAACTCTACATTTCTACCCCATATATGTTACAGCACTGTACGCACACGAACGGATGTGTAATTGTAGATGGAGAGGTACAGAATGGTGCATGCCTCTGAGTTTGGGGGGTGGAGCTATGTGCAAACACAGTGGTCAGTTACAGTTTGATATTAAATCATTGTTTTTAAAATGTTGGTTTTAACCACAAGCTAACACAATCTACACGTGTCCCTTGGTTTCAATTATTTGTTAAAAAGCCTATATCTCCAGTTAGACATTAACAAGGATCCCTAGGCTAGTAATGTTTAGGCGACATAAGCCTTTCTCTTATAGTTAAGCCACAACTTGTGGCATAAGATATTATTTATTAATAACGTACTAGAGCTGATTTTATTTTGGACCCAACCTTTCTCCAGGGGCTTAAGATTTAGGTTGGGTCAGTGATTGTGACAGAGTTGAGGGGGGATACAAATTAACCGCCCACCCCCTGAGTGGGGGACCTACCCTCCGCCCACACTCAGCAAATCAATATAGGTGTTTCTGCCAATCAATGACCACAATCCCACCTTGATCTCCTTGGTTATGAATACCTGAAGTATTTCGCTCTCTGAATACAGAGTGCATTCGCTTCAATGTGGCAGGGTTACAAGGCCAGAAAGTTAGATTTTTCAGTCAGAAATGTTGTAATAAACACAATGCTGTTTGTACTGCCTGTGCTTAAGAAGCGTTTATTGTGTTGTCAATTAATAATCTTCCATGAAAGGTTTCCTTTTCAACCTATAAAAAGTAGCACAGCCCATTATTCATTTTCTATGAATCACATTTGAAGACAGCCTTCTATTGTTCTAATGAAAAGCTTTTTAATTGACAACATAACCCATATTCCCCACCAGCATTTTAGCGGGAATGCCCTTTAGACAGATAAACTGGCAACGTATAATCTATATATAGTGCATAATTTCAGACTGCTGGGATGCCTAGAGACTCAGGATCCAAGCTTTTGTGTTTTACAGACATCCTACCCTGCTGTCAGCCGAGTGGAGCAGGTAGCATGCACTCCATTAAACAAACACTGTGGCCCCTCACTTTTATTTGACATTTTATTTGGCTGTGACAAACGAGCAGCAGTTGGATTATAACATAATTTGTCTTCTCTTTATTACCGGCACAAAGGACACCATTCATTAATTATTCTGCCGTCGCATCTCAACACTAACTGGAAAGGTCCCTCTTTGGACAGATGGCGAGGACAATGTTATTTATATCAATTAGTCAAAAATGTTGAGCGAGGATTACTGTTCCTTGCAGCGCTTTGATTTATGTGTGCACACCTCACCCCACGGTCCAAACCTGACCGCCTCCCGCAGGGTAGCTTTAATCGAACGGGAATTGAAAACAGACACGTGAGGCGAGCCGATGTGTTACAGCATGTTTACTTATATGGCTGGCTTTTTTTGTTCTCCAATATTTTTCCTTCGACACAGCTCTTCTGAACTAAATTTATTTTGCTAGCTAGTATTCTGAGACACAGAAGTGGTTTATCCTGTTACTAATGGTCAAGGAACACAGATACAGTACGGATCTTTTCTTTCAATCGGTGGGGTTGTCAACGTTAGCTTTAATGAAACATGTACATGGAGGTTCTGAGACACGAAATGCTTCTTTTTTGGGGGGCCCATGGGTCAAAACAAGGGTCCGGGATCCCCTGTTGTAAATGATTGTACTGTTGTTAAGAACGTTGACATGTCGTGTTTCCTTACGCGTCGGCCTGTAACACTAATGACACAGAAACGCAGGTTCCTGCGCCTTTGCAAGTAAACAAGGCCGTGATGCAGACAGAGCGCGTGCGTTTCTACCTAACTACAGGTTGTGGGAGTCAAAATAATGAACCGCAGCCTCTTCCTCCATGGAGCACAAACAGGTCTGCGGATGTGACGCCGCATCTAATGGTCTTTATTACCTTCCATCCCAGAATGCTCTTTAATCCCCAAGCAACACTTGCTTGTCGGGGCCCTGTTGATTTTCCGTGGATGAGTCGAATGGGGGGTGGAGAGAGAAAAAAAATAACATTATTTTGAAATGAATACCATTTACGGTGTAATTAGTTTTATGCAAACTAGTGAAGATGAAAGCGAGAAATCTTTATAAATTATGAATCGTGTTATAACTTATCGCAGGGTGCTTATCACCGCGTCTTATGAGCTAGCGCACCTCCCCGTTAATTAAAAAGGCTCACACAGCGTCAAAAGGAGGGAGATAGTTTGCCGGAGGACTGCTCAGGTAGCAGCAGCCGTTCTGAAGACAAGGGCCTTTGTTCTTGGGCTCTGCAAATCTCCCATCATGGCAACACCGCACAGGCGAGCGAGGTAAATAACAATAAGGACACGCGAGGGGAGAGAGAGAGCCAGGGAAGCAAACGGACTGATGCAAAAGAAAGGCACCAAAGGTGACGTTACCCAAGATGCTTTCTGAAGAGAGGGTGTTGAAGCTAGGAGTTCGGCTTTACGAGCACCGCCCTTGGGTTAAAGGTGTTTCCAGCGATTGTAAGATAATACACTTTGTTGTCAATTCAGCCGAAATCTACTCATGGTCCACTAGCTGTCTGTTTTGTGTGCATGCTGAAAAAAGAATCTGGTGTTTCTACACAGCCCAGGCTCTGTAAATGGAAACATAAACAATATTCTAGTATTTCCAATGGGTTTGTGGGGCAGAGATTCAGAGGGACCACCCAATGGCATTGAAGGGAGGGGTGTTTTTGTTTTAATAGAGTTCAAAAATCTACAATATTTCTCCACAATAAATATATCTTTAATTAATTTGCAGTTAACTATAATTAGCTGACTGAGTCACGTGACATCTAAATTGGCTGTTGGCTGACTTTGTCATGATTGGTTGAAACGTGCCCCTTTAAGCCTTGATATAGTTGCCACCACCTGCCTTGTACACTGGGGAAGGGGGGGGGAGACAATTCCATTAGTCCAGTGGCACAGGTGTTCAGACATTAACCTAACACAAGGCGTGGGTTCTAGGTAAAAACCATTCCTAATTGTTTTGCCTTCCGGAGACTTCCAAACGTTTGCCCATTGACTAGGAAAGAAAACCTCATCTCGGGGGCCCACCGACGTCCCTGGCTCGGCACGAGGATACCCGGGCGCTACAGCGTCGCCCATAAAAACTCAATTCATCGGGACGAGCGTAATTTGCTCCCAAACAGGAAAGCTCACAAAAGGGGCGAGCTTGTCAGCGAGACAGGTGGCTAGAGATCTCTGCCTGATACTGAGCGAATATGAATAATAGATTCTGCTAAATGTACGCCAGGAACGAGGGCTGTAAACACAGCTGCCTCTTTTCCCTTCCAAAAGAACAGCTTGGCTGGATGAGAAAAGCCCGAGCTCTCCGTCTCCACCTGAGGACTTTGGGGGTGGAGAGTGTGTGTGTGTGTGGAAGGGGGGGGGGGAGGTGATTAACTAATCAAATGCACAGGCTAAATAGGAGGCAAGGAAGAGAACGAGGAGACGGACAAAGGAGAGGAGAGGACGGATGAGAGAGAGGTGCGAGTCACAAGGCTTTAGGGTGGGGGGGTGCACCCCCCATCTCTGGGGTGGGGGGGGGGGGGGGTATGTCTGAATCTTTCAGCACGTGGCCATCGACCAGCACAAAGGAGCTTGATTAGTGGGGGGAATTGGCACCGAATAAACACTCAAAGAATGGGTTTCAGTGGTTAAGTAGATGCGGGGTGTGGGCCCTATAGGTTTGCTGATCGTTTGACATGATATTACTAACTATCGGTTTCTGCGGAATCTCTTTATTTTATTTTCTTTTTTTCTTTTTTTTGCTTGGTTTAAGTCACTTACAAATGCTGGAACATTGTGTTGAATAATGCAAAAGGCAGGAATGTCATTTATTTTGGCAGCGAGTTCACTAGATGGTGTAAATGTAGTCACACTACATCGCAGTGATGTTTCAATGAATGCATTCTTTAGTGGGGTACTAGCGCTGCATACAGTACATCTCGTCGTTGGGACTACATTCCCTTGATGATGTCATTTTAAAGCGCCTGCCACTACTTCTACACATAACGCTTCATTGAGGGCTTGTTCCGCCACACATTTGAGGGCTCCCCAGATTAAATTTAGGAGGATTTTGTCCAGACGAAGGTAATTAATTCTTCAATTAAAATGTTGTTAAACATTTTTAATGAGTAAGTGGCACAAGGGAATTAGATACAAAACTATGTTTAACCAGACACAGGCAACACAGATATTTCAAAGTTGGTTTCTGCAAATCTACACGCTGACCCACTTAATTTTTTTCCCTGAGTATTGCTCCGGCGCAGAAATATAAATAAAAAATCAAATGTTCTCCATTTTCTGCCACAGAGGATGTGTCCTTCATCTCAGGTGGCTAATGTTTCATTTGCTTCCGCTTTTCCCCAAGATCCCTAATTAGGGCACAAGGCAGTTCACAACAACTTGCTTTCGTTAGTTGCACCCTCGTCATCAAAGGACACAGCTTGCCTTAACCTGATTATTTTCTTTGTGAAGTTATAGAAAGGTGAATATATACAGTATAGTGTGTGTGTGCTGTGTTATGTACAGTGGTATTGATGTGTTGTATGTGTATTGCATTTGATGTAGAGTAATTGTTAATGTAAGTCATTCAGTGTCTTGAAAGGCCTCCCACAAAACATGTTTGTTCGTTTTCCTTCAATAAAATACGATCGTTACTTATTAAAGGTGTCACTCCTGAATGTCTCCTCACGGCTCACAGCTTATTTTTAATAACGGGGAGCGGTAGAGAGCAGTGCACGCATGGTGCAGCGGTGTATCAAGGAGCAGAGAGCAGTAGCTAGGGTGGGAGGGGCACGCCCTCTCTCATCAAAACAATCTGTAGTGCTGGTTTCAACTGTACCTCCAGCCTATAGCACATGCAATATTTAGGCTTGCACAGATGTCTCGACGGGCTGTTTCAAAGCTTCCTTTACACCGAGACCATTTGGTGGGAACGCGCAGCCCGCTACATTGGCTAGTCGTGGAGCTGGTTCAGGGAGCCACAGTTCATTACAGCCTGTGCACTCCATAGGTTCCTGGCATTGTTGTCTCAATTAGAGACTTGTAAATGTGTTGCTTGCTTAATCACCCAAAAACTGGCCCCTAGGACTTCCCCCTAATGCAACCCCATTAAGAGGGGCCATCAAAACAAAAGATCGGCCTCTAATGGCAATAATCCCTCACTTCTGTCACGGCCAAGCCAAACTTGTATCTTAAATGAGCGATGATGGATGACAGTGGACTTCTGTGTCAGAGAGCTTTATTACGAGTGATGGATGCACTGGGGCCCTCGCGAACCAAACCTCTGACTCCGACTCTCCTCAAAGCCAAGATTATCCCACATGTGCCCCATTTAATCTGCTGTCTTTGGAAACGGGAAGCCCGTCCGTCCAGCGTTTCCTGCGGGGGCCGCACAAACGGAAGAGAAACTAACGGCTTATCCAAAACAAGCTCGTTAGCGCAATTAGAAGTCACTTCCTGTTGACCTCCCAGAGCTCTCATCGACACCATTACACGCAGTGGCGGCTCTGCTTCACAAGTGGCGTTGGCCTCAGATGAGTGACTCCACTTGCCACTCTCATTGTACCAGGACAGCATGGTGTTATTAATAATTAAATTATGAATCACGCTGGTTACATCAGCCACGTAGAGCACTTGCTTCATTTAGCTAGAAACAAGTCAATATTTAACTGTAATTGCCCACACAAATACAGTATATGAAGGATTAAGATGGTCTTCTGAACGGTGACATGCACTGCAAAAATATATACGTTTTGACATTTAAAATTAATGTATGAATACCATTCATGTAGACCATTATCCAGCCTTTCCTCACATAGCAAAAAAAAACAATGACAGTCAAACTGTAAAAAGAAAATCACACATTTTGACAGTTTGCACCTTAAAGAGGGATTTTAACACGATGTTATCTTGTCTAGTACTGTATGTGCTAAGCTTTCTTCACATGTCAAGTGGAAAGTCATACCACTTTCACCTTGTGTAGTTGTAGGTATTCATGGTTTTTATTCTCTAGGTACTACATTCTTGACCTTTTGAGCAAACTCCAGCATGAAATTCAGTGCAGCAGTGTAAACTAATCACGTTATTCCACTTGTAAGTTAAGAAGATCCGTTAGATGCTTAACATCTTTCACATTAATGGTATTTTAAAAGCATTTCTGTATGAAGCCAAACACATTTTGACCATTTAGGTGTAGTACAAAAGCATAAAAACCTTCAAACATGCTATTTCTCTTAATTATATGGAAGTTGTTATATTCCCCTGACAGCCCGGTATATTTAAAGGCATGTGGCCCTAGTCCTTCCAAGCTTTCTCCTCTCAGGAATGTCATACTTACAGGAGATGTACTCTTAAGGGAGTCTCCTCTGGGTAAGAAGTCTGGAGCCCATGTTGCTATACTGCAGTGGCTTCCAACACCGCCCCTAGATGTGTGACAATTATACATGAACACGAATGTGATGAGTATTTGAAGACAACCGTCATGGCATATCTCAAAAATATTAAAGAGCCGGTGTTATTAGACTGTAAAAGACCTTAGAATTATCATTTAAAAGCCCCAAATATCTTTTAATGTCACGCAATCAGCACTTTAGAAGAGTTTCTATTTTTACTTGGTGAGTGGAAAAGACATTTATGATTTATTCGAGTTCCATCGTGCCTCTTTTTCAAAGAATGTACTGTTATATGGTTAAGAGTAACGTTTCTGTCTTAAAACAGATATATTTTTTCACAATATTTCACTACAATATTGTGCTTGGCTAGTTATTTACTGTATAAACCAGTCAACCATAGTTGACTTGCATCTTTTGGTGGGGTAGGCTAGAGGTGTAAATATTATATTTCTCACAGGAAGCCCCAATACCTCCAACTATATTATTATTATATATATACATTCTGTAGTTGAGTTGATCCTTCAGCGGCGTAAGCATTTGCACTGACATGTATTAAGGCAGATCAGTTAATTGCAAATGAATGCACACCCCCAGTTTCATTAGGCATAAATAATTTGCCCACATGGGTATATGCCTTCCAAATTACTTATTCTTTTTGTGTTCCAAATTACCTATTCTTTCTGATCTTGCCTTTAGTTGATTAGCGCGCTAGTACAACTAGCCACTGGCAAATTCCAGGTTTTCAGTTAGATTTTAGCAAGGTGCAAATGCTAATAAGCAACGCTTGTATTTGGTGTTGTATTTTCTCCTTAAATGAATGCTCACATGATGCAAGCTGCTATGATTATTTATATACATTATGCGTTTTTATGTGTGCAGAAGGACATATACACTGACAGCGATTATAGTTGTACTGTGCCGTATGTGTGTTTTGATTTTGTCTGAATTTTAGGAGATGATGAAAATAACATATTGTGCATAGCCTATCGGTATCATTTTCTTAATATAATAACATTTCCCATATTTAACAGAGAAGCAACAGAACACGAGAGCTCTCTCTCTCTCTCTCCTTATCTGTAGACGTGGTTGAGGAAGATAGGATTAAGGGATTAGAGTCAAAAGCAAACAGAGGTCCATCATCTCCATGCCACACACAGGTATGCTGAATCCCAATCTGACCAATCAGGAGCCAGCAGTCCAATTTGTGGGCTGGGTAAATAACCTCAGTCTAATACATCTACTAATTATTTAAAAAAGGCAAATGCTAAATAATAATACATTGATGATATAGTATAACCACTGTTCTAGAAATAAATGTATTTACCATTATGGCTTGTAAACATTGATAATAGAGATAGGGTATTATTAGCTGATTGTTTTAGTTTGCGCTGACCCACAAACCTATGTCTGTTTGAATGAGACTGTTAAAGTCTCACATTAGTGCTCAATTATTTGTACTGTATTTAAAATATCAGTTTAAGTGTAAAAGCCCTGCGATTAGCCAACATGCTAAAAAATAAAAACAACAACAACACCACCACCAGATCTGTCAGTCAGGAGGACTTGACCAGTCTCCAGTCTCCTAGTTCTGTCTCCATGGGTGGGAGCTGTGACAGCGACCGGGACCCCCCACGGAGCGCGCCCGCTTGCCGTCCCCAGGTTGTGGACAGCCTAATTAAAATGTCCTTCCTCGTTATCATCCCCGTCCCCCCCCAATCCCCGCCACGAGTTCTGGAAAAAACAACCACGGTGGCGTGTGTGCCCTGGCAGCAGTGGCACAGCCAAATATAGCCAGTCAGCCCCCCCACACACACACACAGGTCCTCAGCACTGTCAGATGGTCCCGGTCTGACATGAGAGCAGGGGAAAGTGGGGCAGTCGACCCTCCCTAGCGAATATCTCTTATACGACTCACACATACACACACACAGCCACAGATGGCTGCTTCCCCCATTCCAGGGTTCATAAACCATGTGTGTTGGGGGGGGGGGCAAACTTCCACTCATTAATGGCATGATTTATTCATAAATAAGTGTGTGTTTGTGTGTGTAAGGAGTCAGAGCGAGGCCAATGGGTGTCAAGTGAATCCAGGACCGCCTTGGACCTGTCCCCGTTTGACGGACAGATGGATGGGCGAGTGGACAGACGGACGCTAAAGCGGGAGACAGACAGACAGACAGACAGACAGACAGGCAGACACGTCACAAGAGCGGACAGGAGTGGAGATAGTGCCTGGCAGGGGAGGATAGAGAGAGAGAGAGAGAGAGCATCTGCCCGATGGTTTTGAGGGGCAGCCACGGCCTTTTTGGGGGAGGGAGTGGGGGGAGGGGGGTTCCTACAAATGTCTCCTGCCACCAGCGGCTGGCCAAGATGCACAACATGTGCAGGCAGGTCAACAGAATACCATATCACCTAAATAGACTAGACAAATGTCAGGCCTCATATTTAATAACTCAAACAATATATATATATATTGTTTCCCGAACAATTTTATTGAGTTTCAACTGTTTGCTAAAGAAGTCAGAGGTTATCCCTATGGGGATTTAACCTGTGAGAATTTCTAAAATGTCTATTTCACTGTATGTAGGTATAAAAAGACACAATTAGCATAGATCATTATATATGTAAATTACAGGCCTTTAATTACATAGTACGTTTTTTAAATTACTATGACAACGCAATTATGAAATGACTAAGTAATATTTTGTAATTAACTACTAATTACACACTCCTGTTAACAAACAATACATTTTCATATGCCTGTATCTTTGTGCTGGTGCTATATAACTACATACATTCTCACCACCTTGTCAATACGGTAACACTAGCAGATAACCTGATAATGACAAGTGTGTCTCGGGGGATTGGCCTTGCCTGATTGGAGGATAAGGTATACTGTATAGGGGATGTGTTCCATATGAAATGTGGGCCTTTTGAGACTTCAACGTCATTTGGAGAAACGATTAATAACAGTCGACCGTGTTCCCAAAGTGGGAAATGGAGGACCAGCAGCAGGGGGCGCCACATTGGCTTCATTAAAGGACATTCCAGGGCACAGTCTGACACAATAGTCACTATTGGTCGTGCCGAGGCCTGTAGAAGCAGCCCGTGTGCCCCGGTGTGTGTGTCTCTCTTCCCATGCCATTATCTCTGGAGACCCACTGCTTGCCAAACACAGCCGCGGTCCATTTGACCACAGGGGAGGCCTGTCAATTGCCCAGATAGTTCTGGTAATTTCCTCTCGCTCGTGCCGAGCCGCGGCCCGCTCGTTCACTTTACATATTCAGAGAGGGAATTGAATATGTGGGAGCCCCCTTTGTTCTGCTGCGTGGTGGGTTGTTCGGGCAGGGGTCGATCTCTCCTGTGCCTATACTCCTTGAAGTGGGAAAACATGCACAAGGTATATTTGTGAGACAGAGGAAAATGGAAACGGTGGCGAGTGGTGGGAAAAAAAAGAAAAGAAACACAGGAATAAACAGGATTAACGTTATCAGCGGTTCCTGAGGACTATATCTCACGCACGCACTCCCACACATGCACGACGACTTGAAGAGGTATAACCTTGATAACACACAGCCGCAGATGAAACATGAATGAGCGACGCAATAACACGCTGGCCTCTCTGCTGTTTGAAATATTACCATTGCGTGCGCTACTAGCTTGGACCATATGGGCTAATACAAGTGTTTTCCCTAATCTAAGTAGTCAAGCATGATGGCGAATACAATTATAATTGACCCAAATGCTCATCATCTGTGAAGTGACTGACGGAAACCTATAACTCATATCCCCATGAAGTGAAGGGAGATGTACACAAGACACACTGGCGTATCAATTGCAACCAAAGAGACGATCATTTTGAAAAAATAATATGAAAAAATGGAAAAATCCCCACATTGCAACCAGTACTCAAAATGTCAGGGAAATGAGTATATATACAATTCCCCCATGGCGAGTGAAGAATGAACGTGATTTTCTGAAACTACTTTCTCTTCGGTTTTCTGAATATCTGATATCCGAGGCGATTATTTGGAAGTTCCACAATACAGATGGCGGATGGGGCTAATTTAAAAAAAAACGGCACAAATATCATCTTCCTTCATGGCGGGTCAGGAAGTTGATTTATAGATGGTGCTTACGGAGTTAATTGCAGCGCGTGGCGCCAATCAGTCTTTGGGAGGGAGTTTTGTAAGACTCGCGGAGATTAAATCGACACCCACCAGAAAAACAAACAAACATATTCATATTTCGCACATTTATTTGTTTATCAATGTTTTAGATTGCGCTATGGCGCCCGAGATTGCCCCCTTTCTCCCAAAGATTCAATAAGTTGACAGAAACATTGTCAGCATGACTCTATCGCTTTATATTGGCGCTGCCAACAAATCTGTCTTTGAGCAAATGGAAATGTATGTGTTAGGCGGCGCCCCGAGTGAGGCAGCATGTGCCCGGCCCTCCCACTTCCCCTCCCTTTCCACTCCCCTCCCGTCTCCCCCTCCTGGAACATTGAGAGTGGCATCGCTAAAGCGACCGCCGCTGAATTCGAAGACATTCGTCTTGATTACACACACACAGAAATGCTTTGATAATGATCTGCGGGAGACGCGCTTTAGAAGTTTGTATAAAACACTTAATGTCACGAACCCTGGCCCCCCGGTTGGGCCTAACTACACGGTGACGGTGTGACCAGGGACCCCCGCTTCTCCTTCCTCCTCCTCCCTCCCCGCCTGTGACTCAGAAGCCACAAGCCGCCCTCAAACCAATACGAAGTATGCCTCCTGGCACACAAAAAGGCAGATCTGACTTGGTGTCTTGCATGTCCGGGGATGCAGAAAGGGCAGGTTTGTGTTGGACGGGTTCAAGTCATTTCTGTTGTCTTGGAGAGTTCATCAAACATTCCCACATTCCCAACAATTCATTTCTTTAGATGTTACATTTTCACAGGATTTTAAACTGGCACATTATGTATTATAATTTTCCGTTCCGTATTGGGTCACAACTGCCCTGTTCAAGCTGAATGAGAGTGGTGGAGCTAGCTTGTTCACAACCCTCCCAGTAAGGAAGAGGTGGGGTGGGTGTGTGTGTGGGGGGGCATCTTGAACACGCGGCAGTAAACGCAGACCAGCCCTCCCAGTTGGCAGACGTCCAGATTCTGTCTCATGTCTTCTGGGAGAACAAGAGGAGAAATGGAACAACTGGTTTTAATGAAACAATTACAAGACACTAATTATTATGTTAATGTTTTGCTACTATTATCAGCCACAGCTAACAGCCTCCTGCACCTAGAGGTTCTAAGTCGCGTGCGCACGCATGAAACGCGTGCATGTGGATGTTCCTTTCTTTTCAGCTAGGTGCAAAAGGTTTTTCAATAGGCCTGCATCTGTAGGAATGTGTTGAAATATATATATATGTTTTAAAGGCCTCACAAAGTGCCGGCTGTTGTCATAGAATGTCAGGTACATTAATTCCCATAATGCTCCGCACAAATAAATTGGCAGCGAGGAGTGGTGGTGGTGGTGGTGTGGGGGGGGGGTTTGCCGGTGAGTCAAAGCCATCAGTTTTAGGTTTGTGTGGGTGTGTGGGCTGTGATGTGTACGAGGCTCGGGAGACAGGCCTTGAGGCAACAGAACACACGCACGAAGTACAAACACGCGCTCGGCAAAACACATGCATCACGCGGACGCATAAACACACACCGGCAGACATACATCACGCGGGCGCACTTGCTTTGTTTGACGTGCACATGCCTGCCTGAAACTCACACTTTAAAAGTCAACATGTAATTATCAGCTGCTCTATTAATTAATGCTAACCCTGAAAATAGTATGGACCAGGTAGAATTAGAATATGTGCTTAGATTATATTAAAATAAAGAACACATACAATTGTGCTGCCTCTACTGCCTGCATAATTATGACAAATTGTATTGATGAATCTATTATTTAACCAGGCTTTACAACATGTCATTGTTCTAATTTATACTTTTTGATAGTTCAATATCCCACAAGTATAGTATAGTATATTTGAATATTATTGTAGAAATATAACAAAATTATAGTGTACTGTAAGTGTCTCAAGAGCAATATTGTTTATTGTTATAGGTTCATCTAGAGAAGTGACTATTTAAATGCAGTTAGATATACCTGGTTAAACAAAGAGTTAAATGAAAAGCCAACCGCCTAAACGATGGTGACAGGCTTCTTTGAGCCAGTCTACAATAAAGCCCCATAAACACTGGCTGCTATAGGCCTTGGCTGAGGCTCTTTGATTGAAACCTGTTTAGCAACAACTGCTAATTTCATTACATGGTGTCAACGCACACTGAGCGAGTCCTGAAGGGCCCGCTTTGAACTCTAGACCCGAACAATGACACGGGCCAGTTAGGGGGTTGATGGGAGTGTGACGGCTGGGTCGCTTGTGGATGCTTGTGGGGGGATGGGGAAACGAAGGTTTTTCATAATGCTGAAGTCTGTCAAATATTTTGATATGTCCCACGCACCATGGGGCAACTCCTTCAGGGCCTTTTGGCTTTCAGCGGGGGGAACAATTGACTTTTTTCACGATCAAGTCGTTCGCCTCTGCGCCTTCAGGCAAGAACCTTTCATCAGGAGCCATGGCTTGCTGTTGCAGCTGTTAAGCCTCGGTTCTTCCCATGGACACCGTGGCTAAAACGTCTGGGGAAGTCACTTTAGTTGTGTGGCCTTGCAGGTTTCTTTTGTTACAGTGGAAAACTTGGCCGTGTCTGTGGACTTTTTTTTTGTTTTGTTTGTCTGTCTTTCTCTTGGTTTTTTGGGGCAGGGGAGGGGGCGATTATGGATATACATTTTCCTTCACTGCATTGTGATTTATCACCCGGAGTAACTTGCTGATGACATGGGGAAATAGTATAAGTGTCCTGAACTTGTATAATGTGTTATCCTTTGTAGATGTATGCCTACTGTTTAATGTATTTGGTTACTTTAAGTGCTCTCTAGTGCAGATAACTGACACTTCTCAAATCCAGAACATGCACCATGAAGGTAACTTTGTGAAGTTCGCTGTAGAATCAGAAGGCAAATGAATATTCATGAAAAATTACCCTGTGTCTGATAGTGGCCTTTTTTCTGCTTGGTATTAGGCCTGTAAAAAGATGAAAGGCTTGTGAACCATCTTCACTGTATTGGCCTTATACTGGGACACAATGGCCAACCAGCCGCTCAATTAGTCGGCCATCTTAGACTGACTGCTTGACAGGTCTAGCTAATTGTTAATCCCGCCATAACTGTTGCTGGGAGTAATTAATCATGTAACAAAAGGGCCCTCAGCTACCCCTACCACCGCGGAATGTGTGTCAACCCATCGTACCGAGATACCGAAGCCGTTATGGAAAAGAGGCGGAAAAGGTTGTCCAATTTACCGCCGAGGTTGGTCAACAAACATTTAATCTTCATTTGCGGCACCTTTGTCGGGCTCGGTGGACCGGTTTGGCCCGCGTAAACAGCGGCATCCGTGAGTTCTCCTGGGCTTATGCTAATGCCGCACCGTGTGAGTCTCATAGGAGCGGGTCCTGGGGTCAAGTACCATTCATCACGGGATGGAGTGTCATTTTCTCCTCTTCATACCCCGGCAGCTGCTTAAGAGGAGGAAGAGAAAAGGAGGTATTCTTTAAGGGAGAAAGAAAGGGAGACGGCGGCGAGCACAATCCAGGCTTCTGAGGAGGAGATGGGGTGGGGTGGAGGAGGTTAGGGGAAGGGTGGCTGGGCAGAAGGGTTTTTTCAATGGAAACACAAGGTGCCACTGTGTCCGTATCTTAATGTGTGCAGAGCCGGTGATGTCATTAAAACTTCCCTTAGCCCTCCCGAAGTCATGGGATGAGTAACATTCCTGGGAATGGGAAACGGACACAAAGACCCAACGTGTTCCACAGTACTGACTCATTGAGTTGTGACCCATAAGTGAATTTTTTTGTGCCCTGTGTCCAAATGATGATTAATATCTGTGTTCTGTCTCCTCGCTGCCTGACTGCGGTGCCTAACAAGAGCATCCCTTGTTCAGATGAAAAGGACTGTGGGTTCGGAGGCTATGGGAGCTCACAATGGCCAAATTAGATAATTTCAGGGAAACGGCGTTTATCTTTTATTTCCTTTTACGTTTTAAAGATGGTGATAATATTTTAAGATGGCGATAAGATAAATCTGGCATTTCCCTCGTGATTCAGAGGCATTTAAACCCAATTCTGCTCTTCATTGTTTATGTGCAGTGGCTCATTTATTTATCTGTTGTTGCTGTCCATTACAAGACAATTACAAATCTGCAGCAATAAGGCTGCTATTAAAAACAACTGTCGTTTCGTCTTTTGTCCTGGGAGGTATCATCTAGTTGACAGTTAACGTTATCTCCTCCAATTATTGCTTGTCGAACACCTGTTCAGCAAGACAAACTTGTCAGAACATTAATGTTAATCTTCTGCTAATGTCTTAACAACGAGCAAACGTCTTTCCCCCTAATGGTATTTAAAAAAAAAAAAAGAAGAAAAAAAAAGAAACAATGTTTACAATTAAATTCTATACAGCCGGATGAGGGCTGTGTCTGGCAAAACCAGGACTCGGCTAGCAATGACAACACAACAACAAAAAGCTCCAGGGAGCTTTGGAGGGACTGTCTGCCCTGCCAACCGCACCACCTCCTCAACACACAACAAATATTGCACTATAAGAGAAACAGTGTGTAATTTTACCTAATTTGATTTGCTCCACAGGTGGTGACCAGCTGCTGGTGAACAGGTTAACAGGAGGTCTAGATCGTCGTGCTGGCAAACATTGCACCACAGGGTGGACTTTGTTGTGGAACAATGGCCTAAGAAACTGCACAGGTCGCAAAACCAAGAGGTCGTTCCAAATGTCTTGGCACTGCTTGGAGGTAAGTTGCAGTTAGACAGTGGTGTCTTTTGTTGGGGATAATCAGAACCCCCTCACACCAAAGAGAACCTTGTCTGTTCGTCTGTAAGCTTTTTTTTTTGTCCATAAATTTTAGGCAAGGCCCTAAATAAAATAGACTGAGACTGGGTCAACTCAATGAGCAACAAACTGAAAGCAAGAAATAGGATTTTGCGCCTTTATAGGTATTTGTGAAACTAAATAAAGAACACACTTCATAGTATGAAACTCCTGTAGCTGAACTACTGTATGTATAATACATGTATTACATTCTTAAGAATGTTCCAATAACAAGATCTTGAATCTTGTTTTTTTTTCTTTTTCTGAATGATTACAGGCAGAGAACATATGTTGGATCCTCACCCCCACACAGTTAAAGGAAACTAAATGCCTTATAGGAAGAATTATTTTAAAATTATTCCTGTATAAATCCCAGAAGCCTAGACTCCAGAGACTTGCATCACAGGTAAATAGCAAACCAAACTGCCCAACAGGGATAAGTAACTTATCATAAATAATGTACATTATGCCTCAAACCTGTCTGTGGTTATTGACCATGTGATTTATCATTTATTTATGCGCTTAATAGCTGCCGCTTTTGATATTACCATTTTGATTTGAATGCCAAAGCTTTTCTTAAGCAGTTAATCTCTAAATGTGCCGTGTCACTCACTCGTAATGACGTCCAGGTGTGCTGCAAGTTAATCAGTTAAAGACAGCTGGCTGAACTAGCACAAGCGCTAATGACAAATGAATGGGACACATAGGGAAAAACGTGACATGCTTTATAAGCCATAGCCAAACAAACACCTCCAGTGTACAAGACATCCAGGCTTCCATTTGTGTGACATAAGGATACGATACACAGGCATGTTAAGCCACCTCTAAAGGTATACTCCTCATTTGCATTATGAGTTATGGGTGTCCCCAGAACCCCAAACCAAACATGGCAAACATGGCTGTATAAGGCGGTTTAAGCCTACGATTGCTCTTTGGGGAGGAGCAGAGAAGTGTCAGGCTCTGAGTTTTACATGAAAACAGTAATGTTGACACCACAAAGGTAAGTCCTGACTCAAGTGTGTAACGGAGTTTATGTTTAACGTATTTGGCTGAGAGTCAGAGGCATGTGGGTCTTATTGGTGTATATTAGCATTTTTGTTATTTAACCTTATATACATCAAATGGTAACCTTTATTTAAAAGTATTTATTTTTAGTGCAGGTAACTTTTACAGGTTCATTGACCTTAAATCGCGCTCATCCAATCAGACACTCTCCTCCCCACCCCCTAATAAGACTTTAATCTTCCTCGTGATTGCATCCCTGAGTCGCCCCCGCGTCCCTTCATTAAAATGTGCGCTGTTGATGTTTGTTCCAAACAGGCGCTGTCAGAGAGGATAAAGGGAGGTTACCTGGTGTCTGAGAGCGAGACGTTCTCCACCAACAGATTTATCCACCATGTTTTGATGTCACCAGCGACTTCCTCGGGGCACTTCGCTGTAGTAACGAACCCCGAACCCCAATCAAATCTTTGAAGTAGTCATCTATGCATAAGCGGCATCTACCTTAATGCTAAATAATTAGCAAACATGCGTGAGGCTCACTGGGATTGTTACCTCAGGGCTAAACTTGCTTTTCCTGCTTTGATCATTACATTAATTAAGTATGGCTCCCTTAACAGGATAAGGGCTAAAAAGCAGGTAGGTGTCATATGCACCTCAGTGTAGATGCAAGCACCTGGTGTGTGTGTGTGTGTGTGTGTGTGCGCGTGCGTGCCTCAGCTGTCAGCGACAATGCCTTGAGAGTGAAGCGACCGGGCGCAGACGTCGACGGCGCTAATTCGAACTGATGTCCCAAAAGGAAGGGGATAACAAGTCAATCGTAAGACACCCCGGTTCAACAAGCAGATAAGTCTGCGCGCACTTCTTTGGCCAGAAGAGGAGAAAAGTCACGTTGTCAGACGTCGGCGTCAGCTCGCATCATAGCCACCACCCCAAGGACAAATGAAGTGTGTTTCAGGAGATGTGTCAGAAGTGTTCTCGGTCCACATCACAGAAGAGAAATTGTGTGCTGGGGCTGGGCTAAGCCAAAGTCAAATGCAGGGCCTCACTTGTGTATTCCATTTGTAAAGGTCCCCTATGCAGAACATGTATTTTCTTCTCTTTTTCAGTTGCGTGGTGGTTGTGTTGCTTTAAGGCAACTGAAAGAGCTCTACTAAATTTGTAAATGTGGGATTTAGCCAAAATGTATCTCTGGAAAAAAAACTGATATGTTTACAGTAAATATGTAAAACACATTTGTAGGCTACCTACTGTAGGTGTGACATCAATTCTGGATTGTAACCAAACATCTCAAGCCTATCCTGTCATTCCCGTCAGATAGCCTATCAAATTGAGGAAAAACTGTGAGGAAGAAAGGTCTGTTCAAAATTATAGAAAAGGAATCACATGACTCATTTTAAGTTAACACACTGAATTATTTTCTAAATACTTAGCGATAGCATGTGCAGGCTGTTTCACCAACTACCTACCCTCAGGCCTATTGTGTGTGATTAAATGTGATCATCTTCCATCCATCCATCCATCTTCTCCCGCTTATCCGGAGTCGGGTCGCGGGGGCAGCAGCTTCAGCAAGGGACCCCA
>JAODTR010000012.1:113984-138437 GCA_025399935.1 Amblyopsis rosae | reverse complement strand
GGAAGTTTGGGGTCCCTTGCTGAAGCTGCTGCCCCCGCGACCCGACTCCGGATAAGCGGGAGAAGATGGATGGATGAACTTTGTATTTTATAATAGCAGTAATACAATAACACATCAGTTAACACGCCACTCCAAAAAAAAAAAAAAGATACACACACTATTGCATCTGTTTGCATATTTTCAACATTGAATCAACAAATATATATATATATATATATATATATATATATATGTACTTGGGTTTTTTTTACTTTTAAATTAGTTCAGAGCAGCAAACACATAAAGTTATATTTTTTCTGACTTCTGAGAAACTTTGTAGATGTTTATTTGAAGAAGTTCATCGTCAACTGTGGCCCAATTAGCAAACAAATTTTCTCCCAAACAGCGAATATAACGAAAAAAAATAAAAAATACCGTAGGTGGATCATTAGTTGAAAATAATCCCCCGAACACGGTATTCTCACACCCCGACAGTTTCAAAGAGAGTCGGCGTGTTTTGGACGGTCAAATCCCCACGTTGTTTATTAGACAGGCGTCAGCTGCTGAGACAAATCCCTGATCTGCGCCCTGCGATATCTCCGGAGCGAGGCTCGTTTCAACACATCTAAGCCTGGGCCTAAATTGTGATGGCCCTCCCCATCTAAGCAGACCAAAAGGCCCACAGGCCAAAGCGCTAGATGCTGCTATGTTTGAGCCCAGGGGAGGCAGCATCCGATTGTATTTGTCAAGGCACGCGTTTGCCTTGTTGTATTTGTGGAGGGAGGAGGGTACGGCTTAATGTACTCCAAGTATTTTCTGTTCCACTCAGGCTGCTGAAAACACACAGGAGCAGTCTTTTGGCAAATGTTACCAGTAGTTTGACTCACTTATGTATCCACACAGAGACATGCAGTCTCTCTCATTCATGCTCACATTCTACCCAGATAGCCCCATCTACCCTCCGGGGCTGAGAATTTCACCCTCTCTGTCTTTATCGGCTGGTAAATGTTGACAGACCACTGAACCTTGATGCCGGTCCGTGACAGGCTGGGCTATTTTGTAAAGCATGCGGGGGAGATAAAATAGACAAAGAGGCCTCTAGTGTGGTGGTTAGCCAGCATGGTTGCATGGCTCTCGGAGAGCGTGGACCCCTAACGTTAACCCGTCTCCACCAAACGCCCGTGTAGTTTGCTCCCGTCGACATCAGTTCAGGCAGTATACGGACCTTCGGGGATATGGTGGAGTACTCGTGTTTCAGAACCTTCAGCTGCCCTGTGCTCAACTGCCCCTTCTTTAAATTAACGAAGGGATTGTGGAATATCAGAGTTGATAGCTATGACGGAGGCCCAGTACAATAAAACATAAATGAGAATAAATCAGATAAAGCCTTTGTCTGCGGTCTCTGGTCTGTACCATAGGAAGGGCAAAGCTAACACCCTACATTTTGGCTTGGTTACGAAACCAGTTCATCCACTGCAGCAAATATGACAGTTGATGTAATCACCTGTTAGCTTAAAGCTAATACAAATTCAAGTCAATGTTCACCAGCCTGAACTGAAAAAAAACGGACGGACGGACGGACGCTACGATAGACTGACGGTATGAGAGGCGCGGCTCAGCAAGAACAACGCTGCATTTCTCCGTATACCTCCAGAGGACCAGCTGTAGTGTCAAGGCTGCTCGCTCGCCCCTGCCGAAAGAGGGGCCATGTTTGATATGCCCCCGCTGTCTCCTCTGTCCTCCACACTTCCTGTGAAGGAAGCGTGGGGCGCGTGTGAGAAGCAGTGGGAGGAGGGAAGGGTGGGAGGGGGCGTGTACAATGCAAAGGTGAGGGGCAAACAGTGAGCTAACGCAGAGCTTTTGATGCCGACAGCGTGTTTCCGACGAGGATGTCGTCCTGAAGGATCGAGGGAAACAACGGATCATGGCGTATACAGGGACGTGGGGGGGGGTAGGTTGAGGATGTAACCGAGCAAATTGAATTGAGGTCCTCTGGGTCCGCTTGAATGGTGGATGAAAATATGCCACTCACCTCTGCATTGTGCCCACACACACAGCGCGACCGGCCGGGCGTACGTTGCTCTAACTGTGTCTTCAGGGACAGCCAAAGGGAGATATAAGAAGATTAGATTTCACTCTCACACAATCACTTTCACATTACAAAAATGATAATGTTCGTTACCGTATCCCTTGAGCAAGGCAGCGTTCTCTCTGTATAAAGGGCAACAAAGCGATTTCTCTGATCTCTCCAGTGTAATGTACCCATGCACAATGTGACTACTGTATTTGAATGTAAAACTAACAGTATGTTACTGTATATATATGATGTATGTCTTACATTGTTCTCTGTCTTACATGGAAACATCTTATTAAGTAATCCTTACAGGCCTATAGTAGAGCTATACCTGTACTAAGCGAAACATTAGATAGTTATTTAACCTATACATTTTATATCTACCATTTAGATACTTGATCAGCTTCAACACTGATCCATGCCAGCAGTCCATGGTCAAGACCTCCATAGATTCCGTGACATTTCCCATGATTCCAGAGTGCTGGTTCACCCTGAGTATAGTGCGACAAGGAGGCCAGATGACAAGTTTATCTCACTTAGTACTTCCTGTGTTCACAGTAGCACCGTGCACTCATTCATTTCCCAGGCACTGCAAGACACACACACACATTGTGGACTCCCACATGTTAGAGTCTTAAATATTCTCTCTCTCACACACACACACACACACACACACACACACAGACAGCCTTTCTACCTGTCATCATAGTCATCTGTTGCGTTGATTCCGTTAAACCTCCTTGTGTGTGTGCATGTGCGCTGCCCACCGGCGTGGAGATAGTGCTCACACCCCTGGGCTCATCGCTGTCCCATGCTCACATCCTAAAGGAAGTGTTCCCTTAGCCTGCACAGCCCCCCACCCCAGAGAAACACACGTTTCCAGTCTCGACCAGTTGTTGCTCTTCATTTTCCTCCCTATCTCCGGGGCTTCACTTCACTTTAATTGTTTGACAGCCTTTTCCTGCCTTCATGCCACAGTCAAGAAAGGTGCAGAGGTCTCCCCCCCCCCCGCCCCCCTTCCCCTCCCATTTTTTATCTTAGTTTTTTTCCTTCTTTTTTCGAGGCATTAATAACATTCCGCTTGACTGGCTCCCAGGGGCATAGCCTCATTATGGCTTATAGACAGGGAAAATAAACTGTCTTTTTAGAGGCTGTCGTTTGCTCATTTTTTCAAACACTGAGGAATAAGAAGGTAGCGCAATGATTCTTTACACTAACGTCTTGTTTTTTATGAGGGAGTGAAAAATTTCCACTTTAAAAAATAAATAAGTATTTGCCTTCTCCAACATTGAGGTGTTTATACTCTGAGACTAACGGTGCTAAAATAAGTACAGAGAGTAAATATGTAACCTTCAATTGACTTCACCTTTATTCTTTGATGTTGCGAGGAGCTGCATTTGTTTGTGGAGACTTGTCTGGAGAAGAAAATCCAGAGGTGTTGTTTACTGGGTTCTGCACTGGGTTGACTGGGTTCTGCACTGGGTTGTAGTGAGAAAAATATTCAGCATGCTGTACTGTATAGGCCTATATTACTTTTCACATAAGGTCTCAAATGGGCACAGAGATGGTTTTATGGAACTAATGCCATGACCATGATGGTTCCTATGGTGCCTTAGGGTACACTTCCAACAACCATTAAGACAGATTCTTGATTTTTTTAGTCGGTTCAGTTAAACTAGACTTTCTGTTCAGTTCTGACAGAGATGACATAAGCATCAATGCAAATTGACTTTAGGCAAGGTACACATCAAAAGATGTCCTCAAAACAGATTTGAGCACATCTTACTGACTGGCAGGCTTACTTTATGGCATTTTTAGCCGTGGCAACAGCATCATGAATATTGGTTATTTACTTCAAAAGATAATTTCTAATGATAATTTGCATAATCCTTGAAATATACTAGGCAGACCTGCATTATTCTGCTCTTTAAAAAGGCATGTGTGTGTGTGTGTGTGTGCGCATGCGTGTGTATACTGTATATATTAACAGTAAAGCAAAGTGGACATGATGGCATTTTACTAAACCTAATAAGAATCGATTCTCATTGCTAAGAACATTTTCATTCTTCACCCGTCTGTGCTTTACATGTCTAATGAACCTGCTAAACATTGATCAAAAACATAAATTGGAGGAATAAAACTTTTTAAAAAGCACATATTCCCTGCATCTGCCACAGGCTTTGTCCTGCGACGGAGATGGCCAGCACTTAAAGAGGCACTATATGTCTCTTAAATTACAAAATTGCATTCCGGATTGTGCTATTTTTCCCGGAGATGGCGAGCACCATTAGCCTAATTTTTTTTCCGCAAATATTTAATCCTCACTGTGACTGACAATGTTGGCAGGCCTCCGGACGCTTTCACGCCGTTATTACAAGCATTCCTCCGTCCGTGGCACGTTGGCTTATTCAAGATTATGTTGTAATCCCTTTAATCCTCATTGCATTAAGATTTCAGTCAAAATACGGCAACAGTAAAGTAGCACTCAGCAGCGAGATTCATGCATGTTACAAGACTGGGTAGCCATCATACTTTCCCTCTGTTTCTCTGCATACTATTGTCCCGCTTGTCTACATTGTCAATAACAAGCAACAGACTATTATTTGCTATTCAGCGGCGACAGTGATTTATTTGGGTCGAGCGCAAGCCGTCACATCACTGGAGAAAAACACATATGTACTCACACCAAGGGTTAAAACCACAACAAGAAAATTCGAGGGGGGGGGGGGGTTCATAAAAGTTTCTCGGAGTGTGTGTGATAGAACTTTTGTGATGAAACGTTTGTCCGTGCGGCGTCCCGTGGCTTCTGTTCAATAGCTTCTCCATCTCTAACACGGGCGAGGCGCTCATGCTGCTCCTTGCAGCCGTTATCTCTCCTCGGTTGACTTGCCGCCATGTCAGAGAGGGTGTAGAGTAGTCCCGACGCCGCATGAATAATACAATCCCCAAGTTATGTTGAACCCCATTTTTTGAGAAAAATTTTGTTTTATCCGAAATACATCAGTAATTATGCCATACAGTATTAATGAGTTGTTTTGGTGTAGAAATGTCACTGTATACTGTAAGAATTTGCTTTAATGGTCAAATAATTATAATGTAAAAATACATTAAAAAGTAGGCATAGCTCACATCGCATTACTATACTGGCAGACTTACAACATGAACATGACCTTGTCAATGCTATATGGTACAAGATAATGTCTGTATCTTACATGTGAGAATTCTGTCATTATATTTTAACAGACTACGCTTTCTTCCATAATTGACCCAATACCATTGTCAGTTCAAGCCATGTGAGAGGTGGAACCATACAAACAATATGTATATGCTTTAAAATATCTAATGTCACTGCTGTATACGGAACATCTTACATTGTTTATCACAAATGCTAAAACAGGGCTGAGGAATGTAATGTGTTTATCCTTCCCTGTGCGCAAAGCAACAATTGTGCATTGTGTACCTCCTCACATTCACATGGCAGTAGACTAAACATGAATACATGTCAGTTTCACAAGTTACAATATGTCGCATCAGTGGTCAGATTCATTTGATTGGCATTATTATTAAGAGCCAAGAGGAACAGTATATCATAGAGGAAGCTGAGGAGGTTGTAAATGTTTGGCCATTATGAGCACATGTCGCTTGCTGACTGACTTTATGACTGACCGACCTGGTTAAAAAGGGAATGCGCTACATTCTAGAGTAGGTGGTGATAATGCACCATGTAGACAGTAGGTGGCGGTAATGCACCGATAGCGTTGGACCCCAACTTCTGTGTAGATTCATGGACGAACCCTTGCTTTCTTAACTATGAATTAGCCTATGGCGTTGGCTCATGCTCATGTGGCTATGGCCAGCTGAACTAGCCTTTCCTAGTTTTTACTTAGTTTTTTATTATTCTCCTGAGCTCATCTGCACTAATCTTGGATATACTGTATGACCACAAGTGTTTCTACTGGGAGGTGAAATGCTCGAAGTCAAAATGAAAGTTGGTACGGGTGGATGCCATGTTCTAAACTTCAAACCCTATAAGATCTATACGCCTCAGAGTCAAACTTCAGTCTGAGGCTCATTGGAATACAGGGAAATGAGCAGAAAGGTCTTGACTCTGAGAGATCTTGTACTATGTGCTACAGGCAAGCAGTGTATGTCTCTCTGGATGTGTGCTAATGCATCTGATGCAGCCCAAGTAGCCGCTACAGCATAAAACAACTCATCTGGTATTTTACAGATTAATGTTTCTCATAAATGTTTGTGAATGTGGCTGAAGTAGTATTTAGAATCTTCTAGAAACAAATCTTAAACCAAGGCAATCAATAAACATGTATAAAACTTTTTTTTTAAATAATTAACAACCCCCTTTACCTCAAAAATGTTGTCAACACTAGATGTGTCAACTATTCTCAAGAAAGCCACACATACTTAAAAGTAACATAATTTATATATTGTTTCCATTCCATGTCTCTACAATAAGGCCCTTATCTGAGGATTGCATTAGGGAATGGTTCCCTAGCAGATCCACCCACATATACACCAGAGACTAGTGCAGATGCCCCAAAGTTAGGCAAATATGACCTTTTGACTTTGGAGTCCCTTTCGGCGCAGTAGACCTGACTGGCTGTAGCTGCAGATGTGGTGAAAGTAGGTTACAGTTTGTTTTTAGGACATTTAGCTAACCTCTAACCCTGGCATGGTTCCTATTCATGGACCCCTTCAGCTGTCAACCAGCCTGATTGTCTCACAAACACACACACGCATACTGTGATGAAGGAACAGACCTTCAGGGACACAACTACCAGTGTCAAAGTGCACGTGCAGCCCGGCGATGCTTTCAAATCGTGGCAACCCTAAACTGGCAGTCGCCCAACAGATGCGGCGTATTTGTTTCCTTGCCTGTCACCAGCCTTCCCCATGGTAATGGCCATCTTGTTGTCGCAGCAGATGAGCGGCCACTCTTCGCCGGTTGAGCCAGAGATGGTTTGAGTCAAGACCCCGACAGAAAAGGCCCGAGCCGGGACTAAGTCAGAGGCCTTGACGCTCATCTTCGGATGACCTACTTTGCGTTGACAAACAAACTATACTAATTCGCATGTCGGCGACGCATATCTCCATCTGATAGCGTTCCGTTCTCATGTCGACAACGCATTTCTCCATCTGATAGCGTTCCATTCCCATGTCGACAACGCATATCTCCATCTGATAGCGCTCCATCCCCACAACTGCACTCAAGGGTTAAACTGGCTGCACTGTAAAGGTGGTTGCTACTACAACCCCTTCAAACATTTATCTTAGTCTTTCTGACCGCAGTGTGCAAGGTTGAATTCCCTATTATCTTAAACTAGCACTGTAAGCAATGATACGGTGCTAGTATAGAGGCCATGATAGAGGGTCCCTTATCTTATTTACTAGACTACTGTTATTCTTGGAAAAGATTTATAATATTGCTGAATTGTAGGTCCAGATGTAAGAAAATGTTGTTTTCAAACAATATCCTTTAGGAATAGAATAATGGCTTCATCATCTACAGTACAGAAGAGCCTACTAATAAAAGAATGCACAGGTGGTCTTGTTAATACTGAGGCCAGAGGAGGTTTTCAGGGAACACTTGCACAAAACGTGCGCGGCGTTCCGCCAGAGTGCTCGTCTTCCCTTTGAGTTTACACGGGCCGGTGTATACACACGCCATAACACAGAAATATTTTGTCAATAGGCATATACAAAACACTGTCCGGGCCACAGGAGAGCCATGAGAGAGTGTCCAGTGTTTTTAAGAGGTTGATTCTCTGTTCAAAACAATGGGCAGTAAAGAAATGCTCTCGCCTAAGGAGCGTAGCCACTTTGGTATGCGGCTCCCATGGCGAGTGTTTACACAGGTTCAGCTGGAGCTCGGAGACCCCGCCTCCATGGAGACCTGCGCCGGCGTACAAATAAACAGGAAGGCCACAGCCACTTGGAACAGGGCCAGCGCTCATAATTCACCAAAAGCACTATATTTTACACAGGGCCGGGTGGTTTGGTGCGGCTCCAGCAAACGGAATAAACTGTTAATCCATACAAAGGCACAGTGGTTATGCGATACAGCACTTAGGTGCCATTTGAATGGCTCGTAGCCTTTTAGCATGGGCCCTTTGTGAGTGCCGCAAGTTGATTTGGGTGGAAGTTAACAGGGAATTGTTAACAAAGGGGCTCACATTACATATAGGGGTTTTGTGTTTTTGTTTTCTCAAAGCTTATTTGTGTTACTTGATGGGGAACAACTGGATTCATAAAAATTCAAGCTAGACACTTTATTTATGCGGTGGTGTATAAAGTAGGGCAACAAAAGAGACACAATCTGATAAACGCACGTTGTAATAAAAGAAAAAGAAAGAATTGATCGCAACAGGATGGAGGATTTTCTTAAATCTAAAGCATAATTTCAGTTATGCTTTCTACAATATTGCTATGGTAATTTTGGATTTAAAATTTTTTAAATAGGAAATAAGTTTAAAAAAATGTATAAACAGCATAACGATAATACATTAGACATACAGGTACATCCTTACAATTGCCTAAACATTTGCAGAATAAAACTACAATGCCACTGAGTTGTTCAGTGGTATGAAGGTACTCTACAGTATATACGCATATGGATCCATATAAATGACGAGATTGACAACCTTATATGACAACCTCTACTGTATATTCAGTCACGTATATCCCAGTAGCTATACTATGCGCATCTGATAGCAACAACAGCGACACATCCATTTAAATGTTGTGATAATTGACAGAGATTTTGTTGAATCAGTTAATTCCAACACAAAAGTTGCAGGGCTTAAAAAGTTGATATCAGAATGTGTCAAAAGTTAAACATGAAAATGTGTAATGCGAGAACCAAATTGATACGAAAGAATATGTGTCCCCTAATGTTTCTCAGGGGGCATTATGGGTTATTGGAAGAACGTTTGGCCAAACCGACCGGGCAGCAGGAAATATTTCACAATATAATAAACACAGAGGGGAGAGGGCTTACAAAATATACCTCTTTTGTAATATAAACAGGATTTTCATCTAAATTGTGTACACAGCCGCTATAGTTCAGCTGGAGAGTCTCAGGTCTTAGCTCACTAATATGGCAAACAGCATCCATGCAGATATCACTCACACTGACCCCAAAGTAAATACACGCCAGCCACCCAGCCAAGGTAACAATTGAGGTTGTGTACAATGTGAGGGAATGCACCACCTCGCACAAAACCCTCCCATTAAACACTAGTTCAAATATTTATATTTCTTTTTGGTACAAATATAACAGAAAGGTTCACAGTTTTGGCATTGTTTGGAAGGGCAAGGAACCCGCGTGCGTTATAAATGAAACTTCGGTGACAGGTGGCGATACAAAAATGAAGAGTATTTGACGGAAAGGTAAACAGTCGGCTGTAACAACGTGCCGATGTGTTTGGAAGGCGAGCAGCAGAGAAACATTACTGAGTCAGACCTCTATTGCTGCTGGTCAGGCAAAAAATTTGAAGAAAAATAAATCAACTATGTTGAAAGTTGAACAAAGATGTGTTTTAGACCAAAACTATATTTAATTAATTAAAAAATATACTTTAATAATATAATAATACTTTACTTCCTTGCATACAGCTCTAATAGGCTTATACCATTCTCTTATTCTAGCCTGCAGTGTGCAACATATGCACTTTTAGTAGACTACATCTTTAATGTTCCAGAGGGGCGATTTGCTTTACAACTGATACATATTCATGTACATATACATGTACATGTACATGTTATGAAAAGTAACACCAAATAGCACCAGCAGTTGTTTCAGCCAGGGATCTGTGCGACTTTAACCATGCATATGTGTGATTAAATTGATGCAGAGAGTCAAATTATTCTGTTATACTGTACAAAGGTGTGATGGTCAACGTGTCTACTGCTGCAGTCTGCTAGGATACAGTAAGTTGCATTAGCCAAACGTTTTGTTAGCTTGTGTGTGTGTAATACATGCATCAAAAATGTACACGTATGAAATACACACAACTCACTCACTTTCATGCACATTGCACACGTATGAAATACAAACAACTCGTATACTATCTGTCACTGTTCCTCTTATGGCATTTACAGCACACACATATGATGGCTAAACCTAAATATGAATACAGGAGAAGGCACCGATAACTTGCTCGGCAATTCATTAAAAGTGCAGCGAGCTCAGATGGAGGGGGCCTCATCGGGATTAAAACAAAAACAAAACAAAAATGTTGCCACATTGGTAAAAACGCTGATTGGCTTCAGGAAGAATATGAGCTTTACAAAACTGCGAGCTATTGAAGCAGGCTAAATGTTCTGGTTATGAATCTGTCAGCAGAGAAGAGAGAGGGCGTGGAGGCAAGCCGGACGTCCGTCTGTGGCAAGTGTCGTCTTAATGGCTGTGTGGCGCGTGCCGACACTGCGTCCAGACGCCCTGTCCTGGGATCTGGTGTACGGCTTACACACAATGTGTCTCACGCCTCACATACACCATCTCTCATCGCTGTCAACATCAACCGGATGTCGCTTCATTAAAAAACACGCAACACTCTTTAAATCTTTAAACCGTTTTTAAAATTAAATCCCCCCCCTCTTTTTTTTAAGTGAAATGAGGTTCATTCGTGTTCTGATGAGACTTCAAAATATAAGCAGCGCTGGTAAACAGGAATTAGCAGGGGCTTGTTAGAGAGGGAGGTGGGGGTTACTTACCGCCGGGTGCTCATTGGTAATGCAAAACTTTAATACTTTGCGAGTGAAGCGGCTTGACATGGCGAAGTGTAATGTCAGCGATCGATCGGCGGTGTGGCATCTCAGTGTCAACCCCCCATTGACAATCTCTCATCTTACTTATTATATCTGTTTACGGCCTGGAATACACATGCTCCCTCCGCTAGGGCCCCAGGCCCCCGCTGGACTGGGCCGGGGAGGGGGGGAGGATTCTGGGAAGGCATCGTAACGGATCTGACGTGGGCCTGGGGCTGTTGACTGTAAGTGGGGAAGCAATTGATCATCCCTACACACCTCACATTGCCACGACACACACACACACACACACACACACACACACACACACACTCACACCCTCTCCATTGTCTATAAATATCTCTGTGCTCTAACCTGGACTTCTCAAACATCTAACGGAGCCTTCATTACACTGATTTAAAATGCCTATGCACACACACACACACACTATATGGAATCCCATCATATTATACAGTATACAGCAGGGGTCTTCAAAGTTTTTCGGGCCAAGGACCCCATGGCTGATAGTAACACAGCACAGGGACCCGCTATCACATACAATATGGTATAACATATTTAGTTGCCGGGCCAACAATAATGTGTAGGGCGGCCTTTAGTGCCATGTATAAAAGTACAGTAAGCCACTTACTAAGCCAATAAAATAATGATCGACAGAGTTATATATTTATAGGTTGTATTTATATGAATTCTGAAGTTTGGGATCAAATCATTTTGACGACCCCTTGCAGTACCTCTGAGGACCCCCTAGGGGAACCTGACCCCATGTTGGAGACCTCTGAGATACAGTTTAAATGGTATATAGGCCTATATGATATACATACACTATAATAGTGCACGTTTGTTTTCACAACTCCCTGGAAACTGGCAGGCATGTTAAGGTGAGAAAAGCACGCACACACGCACACACACACAGAGCCCTTTGGAGTTTATTTAAAAATAACAGGGGGGTGGGGGGTGGTAGATAAACCCCTACTCTCTCGCTACATGTCTCTCAGCGGGGGTTATTGATTGTGACGTGCGCTCACGGTGCACCTTCCCAGTCGCCTGTCAGCCCAGATGCATGCTGGGAGGGCTTGTCCTCCCCGACAGCTCCCGCATGTTGGGGAGGTCATGTGTATGTGTAGGTGGGAAGGAGACACATATGTCAGGCGAGTTAGGGGCCACCCCTGTCCACCCCTTCTTTCAGAGAGAGAGAGAGAGAGAGAGAAGAGAAGATGGACAAGACAGACAGAGAGAGCGATAGCTGGCGCGGTGTCTGATTTAAAGGTATAGTCATCTATTGCTAGCTAATTGTAAGCTAATACACATTTAGTCAAATACACCAAATATCGCCTTGCATTTCGCTATCTTACCGTCCTCTGTGTACTGAAAAAATAACCTGAATCTAAACTTTTACACAGCCATGGATCCGTTAATAGGAAGATAAACAAAGTGGCGAACACCGCTCAGAACAACAAAGCCCGTAGTACTACACTTTGCTTCACAATGCATTTCAATGTGTGGGGCGACGCCGCGGAGGGACATTGTTTTGGTTTGAGCTGGAAGTTAGCAAGCGTCCTCAAGAATGACTGACCCTGCCTTTAAGCCCCCCCGAACCCATGCATGGCCCCTGCCGGCCTACAGAGGTGGGCCCTCCCACCATGTATATTTGTTGTGAGGAGCCGTCGCCACAAGGTGTGCCGAGCTGCCGAAACGCGTTAGCTTGCTTTCTAGGGTGCCTATGTCTGTCATTATACCCTCTCTACTTACCCCCACCCCATCCACCCCCAGCAAATCATACCAGCAAATCCTCTCCTGTCATTCCTTTGCCTCCACCCCCACCCCACCCCACCCCCACCCCCTTCAATGAAGGGCCCCCAGGATGGGAGTCAGCCGTTTCACTCCGAGGTCGGTTCCGCTATCGCATTTACCCCCCCTCGCATGTAGAAAGACCCATACATCTCTCCACCTTCCCCCCAGCCACGATACCTAAATAGGGTTGTTTAACGTCAACGCTCCCAGAAGGTGTATCCTCTCTCCCAAAACCTTCTGTCACCCGGTGCCTGAGACAGGTAATGAGTTTGCTTGTGTGCATGCATGTGTGTGTGTGTTTGGCTTCAGGCGAGCAGACATGACTGCACGCGTGTGAGACTGTGAAATTACCTGACAAGGCTTTCATCAGCGCAAGGTGCTTACCCAACCCCCATCACCCCGCACTCTGTGCCACCACAGCCATGGAGACAGAGAGAGAGAGAGAGAGAGAGAGAGAGAGAGGAGATGAGACACAGCAAAACATATGTCGTCTGTTGTGTGCTCTCTTCAAAGCCATTCTCCAATGATTCATTTGTGTGTGGGAAAAATAAGCCCCAGCCTTTGCAGTGCCTTGCTCTACCTATTGACCTACGCAGGAAATAGAACCCCAAACCCTTGCTCCATTGAGTTACATAGACCCTCGAACCCTCAACTAGACGTGAAGACACCTGGGGCTATATTATAGAAAAATTGATCTTTAAGTTGTAGATCTCCCTGCTCTAACACACCTGATTCCAATTACTGGGTTATTAATATCAATCTCTGCAGAAGCCTGAGACATCTACAACATGCAGGGCAGTGGGTTCCAGGTTTGGGGGGCCACAGCAACCTACTTTAACATGAGTGCTGCTATCATCTTTGGCAGTTATTTAGAAATTAGGACAGGGTCTATTCCGTCATAATTTAGGATTTGTTAGGACGGTTCTGAAATAGCTGTTAGGGTTAGAAAAAAATTCTGTAATGATCATAAGAGAGATAAGATTCAGTATATCAGACTTTGAACGTTTCTGTAATATGGCCCCCCACAAACCAACACTATTGTGTCCAAACGTACATGACCAGCTGTGTTTCATTAACATGAATTAAGCCTTGAACTAAGCATGGGCAAACTCATTTGGGAACTTCACTGGTCTATAGCGTGAAAGTTCCAGCAAAATCTTTTTCCACCCATGAAGTTGGAAACGTTTCTCTGTCCCAGGCGTGGAACAGGCAGCACCGAGCATTTGAATACAAGCAGAGAGAGGTGGTCTCTGAATGTCATTAGCTAACGGCAACAAACGGTTTCATGAGATGAGCCAATGCAGACTATAGGAGAGTAATAACCAGCACGTTTCAAGACAAGGCTGCAATACTAAATGGATCATAAGTAATAATCACCGCAGGGTCGCAGACAATAAGCCCTCCACCCTGTATCTTCATCCATTCATCTTGGAAAAGGAAATTACTAAATCCAATACAGTTGGATAAAAATCTGGCCTGTCTGAATCAGCTTCTAGAGGATAATGTGGCCTGATAAAGGCGCTCGTTTCCGGGCCAGTCCCATTCGTCATCCGGGGGTTGCTGCCTTGGTCAAGCTGTCGACTCAGCCGAAGGATTACTGCAGTGGTTCAACTTAGTCTATGATCTTGTGGCCTTCGATGGCCTCGTCGACAAGAGGTCATAGACTGCTTGTTTTAACGGCTCGGCTTTCGTGGCACAACAATCATTTTGTTTCTCCAGAAGTAAAGGACGTGTCTGACTCTTTTGCAGTAAATTAAATAGTTTGTTCCCCTTCCCACTGATAGATAGTATTGTGTATAGGTTTGGGTAAGCTTGTCCCTTAACTGTCACACTAAAGTTGTAATTGAAACCCCAAACGTTTTATAATTCATTTGCTAGCTCTTTATTGTCCATTGTGGCTTTGACTTGTTCACAACAGTAAAATCTGAAACTATACACCTTTTCAGAAGGTAGAGTTTCTAACTAGATATACAGGAGTCTTTTTCTTCACTTTGAAATCTCAGGGTCAAACTGGGGCCTTGGAAGCCAATAATCCTCTAATTAGGCAAAACATCCTAATAGGTTCCTTAGCCTGGAGAACTCTCACAGGGAAAATGCCGGTACTTTCAGCGTTAGTGATTCCTTTATGAAGCGTTCTGTGCTGAGACGAGACCTGTGTTGTTATGATAGGGGTGTGTGTGTGTGTGTGTGTGTGTTGGGGGGGGGGGGTACCCATAAAGTGTTCAGGAAAGAGAGAGGGGAGGAAGGCATTCGCAAAGCACTGTGTAGTTACTCGGGGCATTCCGTGTGCAAATAAGGGAGCAGAAATGAATATTAATCACCCATTACGATGCAGATTTGCTTAACAACCCGCTGCTGCTGGAACGGAGCCGCCCGGGGAGCTTATGATACGTCGCCTTCCACGTTGGCTGTTGTGTTGACCTCTCTATGACCTGCCATTAAAGAGGGACAAAAGTAGCCGTTTGTTATTGAGGAAAGAGCACTGGAGCTCCTAGATAGGTGTAAATATTAGGGAACTATCAGATTACGGTGCGTCCCATTACAAAAGGAGGACATTAAGGAACATTATTAGTAGTAAACCACAGTTTAAAGTGTGTAAGGAAGAGCTTAGGGGTGTTCAGCCTCACTCAAATATTAGTCTGTGGGCGTGCATAGTGTATGCGCACGTTGTGTTTCAAAACCAGTTTTACAGATATGACCAGAGCAGAACTCCATTAGACCTGTAGATTTGTATATATGCCACACTATTCTGTTTTCTAGCCAGTCTGGGACTAACTGTGAATGACTCGCCTCAAGAGGCCACTCGTGTCACCCTCTGCCCTGCTCCTCCAAAGCCTCGGAAGGCTAATGCGGCCGTCTCGATTCGATTCACGTCCCGGCACCCGGCCGTTTCAAAAAGACACTTAATTTCATACTTGTTTACGACTCTCTCTGGAGAGCTAAAGTTCAAAATCGCATGCATTTTTAATTCAAAATTAAGCCAAGGGAGAGAGGGGGGGTTAAAAATGTCCTGCTCACAGCATTTTGACAAACATGACCTCCCCTCGCTGGGTATGCAAGGATTATGGGGAACAAAAGTTACCCCCGCTCTTCGCACCACAGCTTACGGCCATTGGGGTGACAGATTATAATATATTTTACTCTTTCAATGAGATAAGGCGGTCACAACCGTGGCAAACGCCGCCAGATATATAATAATTATAATAAACTTGTAAGCTTCCCTTGCCAAAGAGCACGTGATGTTAGGAATTCCTAAATCTTCCAAATGCAATTGCAGATTTATGGATTTCTTTTTTCCCTGTGAGCATGTTTAAAAGGGGTTACTGCTAAAACAAATTGAAAACAATGCATTAAATGTGGGCAGTACAGTATAAACAAAAACTATAGACCTGGAGAAAAATAATTGTCTTCTCTTGAAGCGCATTCTAGCCAAACGTCACTAAAAACTGCCCTTTGTGAGGTTATTTACCGCCTTATTTTTCTTATTTTCCAAGATAATTACAAATATGTCAGACGTGTCAGGATATGACGTTTGCTGACGAGGCGCGAGCTGAAATGACACAATGATGTATCTAACCCTATGCGCTCTCAATTAGCTCTCTCTGCTCCAGGTTAATGGAACTTCTGATTGCGGGGAAAACTCTTGTTTCCTGGATACCCAGCTCCTTGAAGATGGGGACATAGGGAGGGTCAACCTCTTTCTTATCTACAGTTGCAGAAAGACTAGCTACTAAGCCACTGTTTCTCTTATGTGTGTGTGTGTGTGTGTGTGTGTGTCGCCGAGAAACTACCGTACTGGCACAGCCGTGAAAGCGTCTCCATTATCCTTTGTGTACAGTTCGTTTTGGCAGTGGTTGGAACATGGTGCTAAGCCACCCAAATGTATTTGGTGTACTGGCCTGTTTTCAGGGGGCTGGCAGGGCAATGTGCTTGTGTCTGCGTGCTGCTTTCCTCTGACATGAATCAAAATGGCACTGATACTGTATCATAGCCGAGCTTTGCCTGCACAGAATACCAGACATTAGCCATGATCTGCTCCCTGTCTCCCTACACCTAGGTTTATGGCTCATTTTCAGTGACCGCTGGTCTGTGGTTAGGGTGGTCGACTCCGAGCCAGAAATGTCATGGGTCGATTTCCAACATGCCCGACTCACATGTACGCATCCTTGGACAAGATGGCTAACTCCTACCTCCTCCTTAAAGGCAGGGTCAGTCATTCTTGCTATCTTTGAGATCAAATCAAAACAGTATCTCTCCGCGGTCCTCCGTGGTGGCGCCTCACACGTCTAAATGCTCTGTGAAGCAAAGCGTAGTGCTACGGCTTTGTTGATGTGAGCGGTGTTCGGCACTGTTTATTATAATAATAATAATACATTTAATTTAGGATGCTGTTCAAACACTCAAGGACATATTACTTACTTATGTTACTATTTACAGAACCAGGGATGTGTAGAAGTATCAGATAATTTTTTCAACACACAGAGAACGGTAAGCCAGGGAAATGCGAGGCAATGTTAAATCTGATAAAAAGTGTATACCTTTAATACCTGTAACTGTATTAACTGTAAATCACATTGTATTAGAGTGATTGCTAAATTACCAAAAATGTAATAGATATTGAAATGTAATAGATATTGTCTTCATGCTGCCATGTCATGTATGTAAATTATGTATATAGGTACATACCGGCATGTACTGTAATTTGTATATAGAAAGCATATTAACTAATCCTTGAGGACTATTATTTAAAATGGACTTCAATACGTTTGTGCTGCCCAACTTCATGCCAGGTTTATGCAGATCTTAGAAATATAATAATGGTAAATGCCTGGCTTGTATGTGCCAAAGCAGTGTGTGTGTGTGTGTGTGTGTGCTCGCTCGCTATCTTGTAGGTCGAGCTGGTCAGGTCAGTGTGTTAACAGGACAGGCAGTCTGATACCTCCTCCAGTCAAACACACACGGACACAGTAGCGCTATATCCCAAGGGCTCAAACCCCCTCCCCACCCTCCCCATTGCCCTCATACTCATTTCTTCTCCGCGGCTCCGGAATAAATGCATCAGTGAGTTTCACTTTACGATGTTTGTGGGCCTCGTCTGAGGCGAGGTGACAAGTGTAATACAAGAGAAACATTCCTGTGATTTTCTACAATAGAAAAAAAAAAGAGCCCAGCCTCAGGTGAAATCGTTTTGTTTTTGTGAGGTCGGAGGCAGGGCGTGGGCAAAACAAGCCTTTATTCCCAATTGTTTTACCTAACTGACTGAAGGGGTGTGTGGATTATGGGGGAGCCTTCCAACACACTGCTCCTCCTGAGCAATGGCTAGCGAGCAAGGAAGAAATGTGCCCTGACAACTGTCTCTGTCCTCCGGGGACCGAACGCCACAAAACTGTAGTACTCTCGCCCCCCCGAGAGATCTTTTAGCCAAGATGCCAGGGATTAAAAAAGCACGATCACAAAGTGACTGCTGGACACTGCTGTGTCACCTAGCATTAAACAGCCCTAAACTCTGTGGCTTATAGATATTCCATGCACAAAGTAGGTCACAATGTTGAGGAGAGTTCTTCTCTTAAGTACAGTTGCATGTACACACATGTATACGCACATAAACTCATTAAGTCAACAGAGACAATGGTGCTAATAGAGGCTGGGGTATTTACAGTATGCGCTGCCAAACTTTGGAGGCTGTCCAACGTCTGGGAACTCCAAATGCGTACTGGACACCCAGGGGTATGGTTTCAAGTCGCACAAGTGGAGTTTGTATTAATTGTACCCTTATTAAGAATAAGGTTGAAGCATTGAAATCACAGACAGGTGTATGAGCCACTTGTATTTTGAAAATTGGCATCTATTGTGGGTGTTAAAGTAATGTGTTAAAAAAGATCTGGCAAAATAGGCCTTTCCACTGAAGATAAATTGACAATGTTTTTGTTAGATATCAAAGGCATCAGTAAAATATGCTCTGTGAGAATATCTGCATTGGTTGATAGCCCCTGCCTCTACTGTATATAAGTACATTTACATTTTGCTAGCTAACATAGGATTTCAAGACCTATTAGGCCCAGATTGGTCCGCTGAATCTACCTTGCTAGTCAAACATGGATGCTCACACTAAGCTACAACATGTTTGTCAATGGCCTTCCCAATAACAGACCAACAGACTCCAGAGGGAGGGAGTATAGGAGGAGATGGTGGGTGGTTGATTTCAAAATCTTAATTTTTTCTAACCTTTCTAAGCTAGCTCTTCTTGCAATCTACATACAATGCAGTTTTAACTCTTTCTTTCAATAAGTGAGACAACTGTAACTATAGCCAAGTTAAGTGAGTTGAGAAGCATATTTAAAATCATCCAAGGCTGACTGAAGTATTAGTTAGGCACAAAGATAAGCCAGAGACGACATGCATAATAAAGCTAATCCAAATAACGTCATGTTTACACAGATTTAATATAATAGAACTGTCAGCAGTTGAGAGCAGATACATTGGAAATGGGGGTGGCTTTACAATGCATGCATGGTACATAATGGAAGAATAAACCTAGGTTCACAGCTGGAGAAGTCAAACAACAACTTGTTATTGGGGTAAACACCGCCCTGCGTAGCTCGCCGAGTCAACACAGCGCTGAGAAAACACAATAAATGACAAGACACAGAAATAAAGATGTGCCGTTTACATTTTGTCACAATTTGGCTATCCTAGTAATGTAGTCAACGTTACCACCAAGCACCGAAATTACTTTCACTTCCATGCAGCAGTGGGAGATATATATATATTTGTGTTTTTTACAAACAAAAAAAAGATGCCATCACCCTACAAATGTTTCCCGTTGGCTTTGTCATCTTTACGAATAAGCTCACCATGGCCTGAATAATTCAGTGTGCCGCCTCATCTAATGCAAACAAACGGAATAAAACATAGATAGTTATGAGGCGTAAATATGAACAAACAGCATCGAGAAGCGTTAGCAAAACGCACAGCGGTCCAGGGGGTTTCAAAAGACAGATGGGGACAGCTCGTTTGACTTGGTGGACAGTGAGGTTACAATGCTGTCCCTCTAATGATGGGCGGGCCTGTCACTGAAATGCATTCTGGACAACAAAGCCTTCATCACTGAATATTTATCTCTCCCTCTCTCTCTCTCTCTCTCTCTCCAAAACAATAACTAGACTTGTGCAGCTGCAAATGGCACTAAAAATTCCCAGTCTCTTTCTGTAAATTATTAATGAGAGCCAAACGAAAAAGAAAAAAAGCGTGAAATAATCTGCAGCAGGCCCAAACAGTGGAGTGCTATAAAGCTGTAATTATACCGGAGAATGACAAATGGAAAAAAGTTAGCGCAGCCAGTCAAGGCAGGGAAAGGGGGGGCTGAAACTTAGCGCTCCACAACCAGGGCTCACAGGGTGAGAAGAGAGAAGAAAGAAAACTGTTTTATTACATATGCAATATGCCCATTGCTACAGGATTCATGTTTGTATGAAAGAGGCCACCACAGGCATGCAATTAACTCTAGAACACACTATAAATGTTGCATCCACGTGTAACAGGCTTATTCTGCTTGTGTGTGCATGCGTGTCAGTGAGAAATATGTATTTTCATTTCAAGTTTGAGATGGTTTTAACACTTTTTAAAGTAAAATGTTTTAGGTTCCATTAAAAAAGTGTATGACAATGAATTTTAATGTTTTAATTGTAAAGAAATAATCTCTGATTTGGCATTATGCCTTTTCAAATAGCATCTCATAATAGATAAACAATTTGTTGGGATGTTCTGTAGTTTATGTCAACGCCAACACTATAACAAATTTTACTTTAATCACTGTACACAAGGACTGCAGTATTTGTTTTGTTTTTACAAAAATAATATCCACCTTGGTGTGTAATTAAGTTGTGTTTCATTGTTTCATTTAATGGCTCAAATTAACACCAATCACCGCACCACACGTTATTGCCACCTAAACACTGTTATATTTAGCACTGTGAAGTCTGAGCCTCTAACAGGTATTGTTCAAACAGAGCCACTAGCATAGCATAATTTAGCATTATGTTGGAAAATATGAGCCTGTAGATATTAATAAATGAATAAAAGATTACAAAGAATAACCCCTCCCCCAATCTAAGAAAAATAAGGGGGTCTCTATACAACACACACACACACACACAGTCAGTCAAGATAAACTGTCAGTGTATCTCCCTATCTCACTCTCTACAAGACAAACACATATACATGGTGTAAGACCTGGCAACAAAACTCTGTCCACAGGAGGCAGCGGTGCATCCAGTGGATCATAACCAATGTGAGAGAGAGGTAGAGACAGAGAGAGGGAGAGAGAGAGAGAGGGAGAGAGAGAGAGAGAGAGAGAGAGAGAGAGAGAGAGAGATCCAGATCCAGCTGGGCCTCAGCATTTGCTCTGCCACTGTGTGTAGGTGTGCATGCGCGCATGTGTGTGTGTGCGCTTGTGTATGTGTGTGTAGCTGTGGGTGTGAAGCAGATGCCACAGGCGCCTGCGCCTAAGAAACCACACAGGGTGAAATTAGCTTAGCTTAGACCCTTACGCTCTAAGGATGCTACTGTACAGTTAGCTTGGAAAACAGGACGTCTACCATCTGCATCCAGCGTGTCACCTAGTATTACAGAAATATGTCATTTTATTGAGACTTAACGGAAACAAAAAAGATTAAAAAGAGGTTATTTGAAATCCGTATGTTGACAAAATGCTAACAACTCTAGTTCAGAGAATATGAGTGACATTATTATCTCGTTCAGTATTGGCAGATGGTAGTTTGGAAATGCAAGAGTGCCACTATTTTGAAAAATACAGTGCACAGCAGGTTATTATGGGGTTGATTTTGGAGAGTGCCTGGGGTTTCTAGCAGACTATCACACATCTGTTACCATAGGCCTACAGTTTCTTGATAAAGCAATTCTAAGATACTGGACAGATTTGACAGATATAATTTGAATGCAGCCATTTAACTGATTGCTGAAAGCATGATACAAATCCTGTGCTGTCAGTTTGTATGCTTAAGAAAAATATAATTACGAATTTAATTCTTCTAGCAACTGTTACCATAAAAGTATGTGTCATCAGTCAACCAGTTTATAATCATTCTATCAAGCATTCATTGTAATGATGTAGGCCTATAGCTGATATTTATAGATTGTGATATGTTGGGTTTTACTTCATAATAATGTAATTGGGTTGTATGCCTGCAAAATATGTTCTGCAAAGATTAATAAGCAAAGTATGTATGCCTAGGTTAGGCTTGCTATTTGACAGCTTAGACGCTCAAATAACTGCAATTAACTCAACCAACTAGTCCAACTGATTTGATTGACTGTTAAAGCCATACTCACATTTACATAAAATGATTTCCATAATTTGTAAAGTAAAACAGATACTGCAGCCTTGTAAGATAAGTTATTTCAATTTACACCTAGATGGAAAACCTTCATGAGAGAGTGTTTGTTTCTAGTCTAGATGTGTTCGCATTAACGTCTTTTGTGCTGCTCTGACAGTAAATAGTTTTACAGTTTGACTTTGTGGTCAGCTGCCATGTTGAACATTCTTCACTTTCCTTATGCTGGTCTGCCCTCTACTGGCACCTTTGTGGTATTGTCACAGAGTAAATTCTCCATGGCACTGTGTATTATTTTATTAAGAGCCAACATGTCACCCTTGTTTTAAATATATGCACATGGCCATGCATAGCTGCATATTGTTTAATTGTGTCAGCGCAAGATGTGTGTGAGGGCCAAGACATCCATCCCGTATTTATTTGTGTGTGTGTGTGTGTGTGTGTGTGTGTGTGTGTGTGTGTACGCACACGCACGCACATATCAATATCCACCTCTCTGATACCTTAGTATATTCATGTTTCATCTTCATGGTCACATTCACATCATAGCCTGTGTATCGGTATATCTGCACAAGCCAAACTTGTGTATGTGTGTGTGTGTGTGTGTGTGTGCGTGAGTGTGTGTGTGTATGTGTGTGCGTGTGTGTGTGTGTGCGTGTGTGTGTGCGTGTCTGTGCGTGCGCACGTGTATGTGGCCTCCTGTCACTCCTGTCTACTCTTCATCAAGTTCAAGGTCGAGGGCTGGCTATTTCCAGCTCATCTTTGCTTTGATCCGTGTTGCAAAATGACAAGGTAACGCAACTCTTGGAGGGAGGGGGTTGGGGGGGGGGGGTTACAGGAATGCTTACACAGATTGGGAAGGAGGAAATCAATCCTGGCTGACAATGTCTTCAGGATACCCAGGCCTGAGGTCTGTGATAGTCATCTGCCACACACGTGCACATGCACGCACATACATAGATGCACACACAGACACATACACACACAACTGTAGACAGAAGTCTGCGCCCACGCAACATGCAAATACATGCACACGTCGCATATTATATTGAGTGTACAAACAATGCGCTTGATTATTAATACAAAAATAACGCCAAAAAAAGCACTCAGACCAGCATTAAACAATGCTCACACATAAATGTGCAACACATACAATGCAAAAATGCACTTATGTGTGCGCCTAAAGTAGCTCGCTAAATATAGTCCAAACATTTCAGCTGTCTGTGACACAGAAGACCTCTGTCATGTCCTATTCAGCTCCTATGCTGTCAAGGTGGGCTACATTGAAAGCACTTGACTTAACTGTCATTGCCTTAATAAAGTCCACACGTTGAATGACCAATGGAATAGACACATTTTTGCGAGCTCCACTGACTTCCATTGTTTCTGAAAAACATACTCCTAATGTGGCCAGTGTGTGTACTTGTATTGTACTGAAACTATTGCATTTCCAGTGTCATTTTGGAAACATTTTGGTCTGGATGGTGAGTATTAGGTCTAACTCACGCCTCAAGGAACAAAGACAGGTCAATGGACTGTGCCGCGCCACCAAAACAAGACAAGTGATCAATACAGATAACATTATCCACTGAAACATACAGACAGACATTCCTGGCTCCCAGTCCCTAAATGGTTTTAAGTACAGTATTTCTGTGGCCAAACAAAGCCTGCATTGGAAGCCATTAGGTTCTCTCCTAGATCATTGAGCATTCCCCACTAGCTAATTACTAGCTACTGGTGTCTCTACTCTAACACACCCCCTCCCCGCCCCACCCCTTTCATGTCTGAACACGTGGGCACCAACAGAGGCCGGTTTGGGGTGGGGGGTGGGGGGGACATGGTCTGGGATGGTGTGGTGTGGGATAGATTTCTGACAAATGTTCCATCTCCATAATTAGCTTGAAAGCAACATGAAACATGCTCCTTGCCGACAACAATCAAAACATTTCATTTGTTGTCAATTATTCATTACTTTGAAGCCACTGAAGGAGTCGTTAATATGGAAATAAGCCTGCGATGCTAACAAGGTTGTAGTATCTGACGCAGAATCATCTGAGCAAGTCGGCTTGACTCTCAAAGTAGTTTCACTTCTTTTCTTTTTCTTTTTGGACTGTTATTTCACCGTCTCTTGTCTTCCCCATATTGTGGTCTTGTCTCTAATTCATGAAATGGCTTCTTGCTAAAACATTTTTCAGACCAAAAGAAGATCTGCCTATTTGATGGAAGTCTTAGATATCTGTAAGTCATAATAAATTCAGCTTTTAATGAAGTTAACTCCCCTTTAGCAGTGGAAATGTGCTGATCCAGTCCACTCAGGAATCTGGAAACACTCAGTCTAAGAAATATAGGCCTATATGTAACAGGGTCAGTTATACAGTAGCATAAATGTATATAAATATAATAATTACCCAAAATATGTTTATAGTTTTAACCTGACATGCCTTCAGTTAATTTGTGGAACGTTTAAGA
>JAODTR010000012.1:99679-113884 GCA_025399935.1 Amblyopsis rosae | reverse complement strand
CTTATTCTGTGCCCCCCCCCCCCACACACACACACACACATACACACACATCGTACCCCAACCGTGATCTTATGTGTATTTACAATGCAGAGAGACATGGGATAAAGGAACCCAGGAAAGTTGAGGATCTTCAGAACACTATCATCAACTGTTTAAAAGACTGCCTGAGTTCGGAGGACGGAAGCACCTGTCGATCGAACCATTTAACAAAGCTTCTGGAAAAGCTCCCTGAACTGCGCACACTCTGCATCCAAGGCTTGCAGAGGATATTCTATCTGAAACTCGAGGACTTGGTCCCACCGCCACCATTAATCGATAAACTCTTCCTTGACACGTTGCCATTTTAATGTGTCAATATATTCGAGGATGATGTTCATAATTCCGTATTTTTCCAGTAGTCACATGACGATCAACGTTATTTTGTCTTCATTCCGGCTTATATGTCGATTGTATACTTGTGAGCTCTCGGGACAGTTTTAATTTCAGAATACCGAAAAAGGCATATAGATTAGGCTACTTACTATTTTGATCATTCGATTTGAACACCCTTTGAAGTTGTGTTTTTCATCAATATTGATCATATCTTTATAATAAATGTCAAGATCAACAAGCAGACCTACAACCAGTGTTGGGCAAGCTACATTGAAAATGTAGTGAGCTGAGCTACCATTTACTCTACGTTAATTTAAGATTCACTACACTGAAGCTACCCCCAAGAGAAATGTAGCAAACCAAGCTACAGCAACAGACCATACTTAGTTTGGCCTTAGTTAGTTTAAGATGTTTTTTTAATAAATTTTATTGTACTAATATTCAAAAGTGTCAGTCAAACAAATAAACAGGCAAAATTGTTCAGTTCAATTGTTTATTAAACAATAAGATGTGTTATTTGCTCTCACTGTTCTTTCTATCACGTAAACTCTGTCTTTAATCCTCTACTCCTCAATCCCCCGCATCAAAGTCTCAGGCATCAGTCCAGTGATTGGTAGGCCTACGTCACTGTCATGCGGAAGCGCTTCTGTCGGCTACACATAGGTCCGCGTATGGGATGACATCGCGTACTGATTCGTAGCATTTGCATCAGACTTAAGATTGAGTTTAAGATTCAGAAATGCTTGAGAAAATGTAGCTTCTATAGACGCTGCCGCAGTACTTGATCAATAAAGACTAAAGAGCTTCGCTGCTGAAAAGCTATGTGATTCAGAAAACAGCGCAGCTACCGCCACGCTACTCATACATGTAGTTTAACTAGTATCGTCTAGTTACTGCTATCCAACACGGCTAATAATTAAAAGATTGAAAATGTGGGAAGCCTATAGGGTATCTCATTCTTATTGGTCTATTGTTTATTAATATATACTGTGTTATCAGTGTATGTTGTGTTTTTTGAGATTGTGAGATTATCTAATATTTGATAAATTGCTGTCATTACACTGATAATCCTTTTATTATTTTGTTTTGTCACAAACAGGCACAATAAATTGTACCTGAATAATCTATACTTTTTATTTGACAATACTGTCTTCAAATGTGGAAATATGTCATACGTTTGTGATTAACTAGCATTATTGGCAACCGTAAATAAACAAAGCATGCTTCAGTTCTGCCCAAGCATGAAAATATTAAGCTGAATGGTTGAGAAAAGGACGGGGGGGAAAAAGCAACACATTCACAACATTAAGTAATGTTTTACTGCTTAATTTGTATTTGCATTCACTAGTATGCGTTATTAACGCGTTATGAATATGTTCCTGACTCCTGGTGGGGCTTTAACACACATATTTAAGTCTTATGTTTTATATGTTTTATGTATTATTTAAGTCTTGTGTGGAATTTGTATGCATATTCAATTATGCACAAACATATATTTAGACCCAATAAATGTCAAACATGCCTCTACATTTTTTAAGCAATATTTTGTCAATGAATAACGAATTCATTGTTTGATTACAAACTTATTAACGATTTCAAAAAAAGTTATGAAACATTAAAGGTACATTTAAAAGTGGCCTATACGATACTTTATTAGTTTCTAAACTGTAATAAAAGTATAGCCTGCCTATAGAACCGTATGATTTGACGGGACATTTCAAAATCCAAAGCAATAACAAAATAGCACCACACAATAATTACAAAATTAACATAAATGAGAAAGCGACTAAGAAACAAAACAAATATGCCGTCTATACTATTGTTTCATCGCGGTTCAGTATAACGCTTCAGCATGACACGTTTTTCATGGTATACATTGATTAATAGGGTTTAAAATATCTCATAAAAACGATTAAGCTCGCGTGAAGGTATTATAGGCCGCGGATCGATAAGAGGATGTTCGGTGACTGTGTGCAGCCTTGTGGCATGCTGCGCGCCCCGAAGCAATAATATCACAACAATGTCAAAAGTGTTTTGACGGCCGACGATGAGCTACGAAAATGGGATGCATGTGGGATTAATTTGAGAATGAATGAGAGAGAGAGAGAGAGAGAGAGAGAGAGAGAGCCGTTACACAAGCTTTTTTGACCTCGACTGACCGACCTCTGTCTGGCGCGGACCTTATAGAAATACTTTAATACAATATCTTATCTTATCTTAAGAGCAACACGAGAGGTTTTCTGAGGGTCACTGGCTTTGATCTCTGCATCGAGCCAACCCCAATACAGCTTAGCTGTTATCACTGTCATCCCAGAAACTGGAAATTCTGAGACCACATAGACACCTGACTGATGTGTGGGCAGTTTGTGTCAAGGCAGAAGAACAAATAATAAACGTATTGAGTTAGAAATCAGACTGATTAGGCCTCAAACTCAAGCCCATGTTTGGTACCAACTAGTTACTAGTAAAGTTACTAGTAACTAGAAACTGTAATATTATTACTTTTTCTAGTAGTAAAACGAAATACTTTTTCCAAAACAGTTTAATATTACAATTACTAATCCAAGTAATGCTGCATTACTGCAGAATGAGATTTCTGGTCCTAGCAAATTTAGTATTACAATTCCTGAGTAACTTGCCCAACACTGTTGTGCATGTGCAATGACAAACTACAGTAGCCCTGTGGCAACTTCTGAGACAAAACAATGTTAAGATCAACTATTGCGGGGGGTTAGGTGGGGATGGAGATCGTCTTAACCTACTGTGTATGTTGTAGGTGTAGGTGTATGCTGTAGGTGGAGTAGCAAGTGCTGTAGCACCTAAACCAGTGGCCCTCCACCCTGGCCCTATGCTGTAGATATCGTCCTGCTCCAACACACCTGGTTCACATGAATGGGTCGTTATCAGGCTTCTGCAGAGATGGATGACGACCCATTCATTTGAATCAGGCGTGCGGGAGCATTACTACAATTCCTGAGTAACTTGCCCAACACTGCTCAAAACACACGGATATATCGGTAAATATCTGCCATAAACAACAATGCCGTTTTAGCAGGCCTACATAATAGGCCTATTACATTTGACAAATATTGTGGTGATGTGTGCTGGCTTCTGGACCCCTTGACAGTATTTGACGTGACCAACGTGTCCAGATCATTGCAGTAAAATAACGGCATTAGAGGATCTGTTTAGTCACAGAATGCTTGAATCCATTAGCTAACAAGAGTTTTTGTTTCATATACTGTATATGCACCATCTGGTCACGAGAATCAACAGCACTGGATTTCACATTCGCTGTGCTGACAAAACTGACACCCAAGTACAATCTCTCCAACAACATCCATACTCATATCATGGATTGTGTATATATAGATATAATGGGGCAGGGATACATATGTAATGTTCAGAGGGACATCAAGTCTACAATGTATACAATATTTAAATAAATGTAAAGTACAAAAATATTTGTCTGAGTAATCCTGAACCATGCCAGTAATTGCTGCTTTTCAGACCCTCAAAAGTGTTAAATTCGTAATGGTGTCAAAACTCTGTCTCACTCATGGATTATCTGCACAATGATTGGAATGGCAAAATGAAGTGTCCACTTTAACCCTCGTGCAGAGAGAGCTTATGCTGTCACCACAACAAGCAAAGTTAATTGGAAGAGATTCGATTTCTATTTCCTTGCCAAGACAAATCCTTGTGGAAAACAATCTGTACTTTCTGGGGAAAGGACACTTGAATTGATAGAATAATGAAGAACATGGAAATATTTCCAACACTGATTCAACAGGTCTGCTCTTTAAAGGCAGGTATACAGTAAACATACTCACTCATTCACCACCTCCAATTAATGTCTGTGTTTGCGTTCATGCCTATGAATTCTAGTGTAGACGTGCAGTTTCATACAAACGTGAATAGTTCTTGGGCTAGTGTGTGTGTACATGCGTTATACGTGTACTGCTGACTGGAGATTTAGATCAAACATTGGATTTCTTGGCTCAACTAATAGGTTGTCTCTGTCGGGGTTGGGGGTGGGGGGGTAGTGGGGGTTCTATTTGAGCGGAGGTTTGCTTTTTGGGGGAGGGAGGAGGGGAAACAGGCATACATCTCCGTAATCCTTATGCAATCCTTGACTGGTGCCCGCTTTTGGCTGAAACCAGTTTTAGAAATACATTGTTGTCTAGGCTCTACTTGGCTCACATTCTTCTCTACTCCTCCCACTACGACTTGCATGAGCTCACTATACAGGTTTCATTTCGGTTCATTCCCATTCAGCAACTTGCATTTCTAAGCACAGCTGAACGCTAAAGTGCTGCTGTATGACTTCCTGCCACTAGATGGCACACTAAGAACACCAGCACCTCAGACCACACTAAACTCTTCATGGGCCACAAACACACACAAACATGCATGCACAGTGGCCGGCTATGAAAACACAGAACAGACATGACATGACATGACATCACACCCAAATGCCGTGGGATGTCATTCTCTGCAGGATGCAATTACTCCACTAAATCTAAATATTTACATAGAAAACTTGAAAACTTACATTTTTTTTTTAAACCTGTATTGATCAATATGTTTCCATGTGTAGGCCTATTGTAAGCAGAAACAAATGATTGTTTTGCTTACTCTCACGATGAAATCCCCTGTGTGTGTGTGTGTGTGTGTTGTGTGTTGTGTGTCTAGGCCAACATCAACAAACCCAGCTCTCTATGTTTTCAAACACAATTCTGCACTTTAGAGCAGTGGAGAGGAATCCAAACCACTCTGCACAACAAACATATGAAATTAATAAAATAAAGTTGCATACATAATAAGAGGTCTAATTTATTAAACTCTGAGTTTTTCACCTACTGTAAATAACGTTTTGTTGTGTTTTTTTTTTAACCAGAAGGGCAACTCAAAAACCGTGTAAACAAAGACTGCATGTTCAACTGCTTGGAAAATAGAAAAGTCTCATGGGTCGCTGAAGAAACAACGTTTGAACAAGATTTCCATCCCAATCTCTTTCCTTCTCCAAAGAGATGTTCGGGAGCCGTTTTGAAGGCAGATGGTTGGCAGATGAACCTTTAGGTTCCAAAGGGCTCAAGGTTTCCTTTGAGGATGCACAAGCAAACGCCTGGTGTTTACACTTCAGTGAGGGTTTCCAACATGATGGAATATCAGTGAACTCTGGTGTGACGCATGTACATATTCCACAGTTGTCCACCTAATACACATTGTGTGTTTGACAACGGTTTGAAATTAATATTACAAAAACTATTTTCAATATGAATGCTAGCATATGACAATACGAGCTAACGTTAACTGAGAAAATAGAACCTTTGAATTTGCGCATTACACAAAGTGTACCAAAACAAGTCAAATTAAAATAAAACGAAGACCTTGCTTGAGAAAATCTTTTACAAAAACAAATATATTTTCATCTTCCATCCTCACTTGTTTTGCATGTTATTATCATTAAGTCTAAGATGCAACGATTTAGCACATGCACATCCACATAAACAAGGTTATGGCGACATCTAGTGGCTGAATCGTATACTACCACGTGCTCCTCTGCGAGTTGGCATTGATTAATCCCTAGTCATAGCCTATTATTAGACTACTTATAAATTCAAAAAGAATACAATTATCCTACTAATCGCACTATTTGTTTTCATTCTAACGCAATTATAGGTAGTCTAGATCTGTTGAGGCACTTAACATTCAGCGGTCTGAGGATGGTGGAACGTTTGCTACACGTTCAATGAACGCGAACGACTAGACCGAAGGTTACATACAGAACAGGGAGGAGATGGGCTGTCCATATAATCTGTGGGTTGAACAACGCTCACATGGCCAACAACAACAAAGCTATCGTGCGTGCTTTACAGCTTTAGATTGTTGTGTTTCAGCAGTAGTCCTATTTGCACTCGATTATGGTAGAACCAGCGTGACTCCCACCTCTGTCAGTGCATGGCACACTATTCCAATTGAAGGATATGTCCGTAATGGTTGTCGACATATTTCGATTTTGAATTTCATGCATTTTATATCAGAATGAGATTACATATGGAAAGATAATAAAGCTAATAAAAACGACATTTGGTACTTAATACTGATGATGATAAATACTCACAAATACACGCGCAGGCAAATGTTACCACACTTCATATACTTCACCGAGAAATACTCGCCACGCCCATTAAACGCAGCAAACGTCTTCCAAAGTAATTCAAGAACGTTTTCGATGAAATGTCTCGTTCAGAACGTTCAGAACGCACAGTCCACTGAACGCACCCTAGGATATTCGGGCGAAACTGGGCGGCATCTAGGCGGCGCCCGTTTCTTATTGGATCTGCGTTTGAATCCAAATCTTGAGAATTTTACTAAGGGCTGATCCAGGGCCAGTTCATATAACTTTGCTTCCGTAACATGCCGAGCTACTGCTTGCGCAACTGACTCCTCCCATGCCCTGCGCAGTATAAAACTACACGTAAAGTACGCCACTGCAGGGATATGCTTACGGAGACCTCCTTATAGGTGCGCTGTGAGAGTGTCATTAGAAAGTCAAAGTATTTCGTCTTCGCAGAAAGGACCAATAACAATAAATCAAAATGGTGAGTTTATTGAGAGTACGGTAGCTGTATATGGTTTTGGAAGATTGTAAGTATTTTGGCTATATTTCAAAGCACACATTAGATTTTTCTTCTTGTAAGGTAACGGTTTCCTTTGTCTTGTAAATTCTTATCTGTAAATGTCATAATTAACTGGGAAACTATATAATGAATGAAAATGACTGTTAAAGGTTTGTGACTCACGCTTAAGTGAACCACTTTATCCACCATTTTACTTTACTTCGCGCGTCATTGAGGCTGCCTTGCTGCGCCACAATGGCTTTAATGATGCATGGAAAGTGTTCTGTTCCTCGGGACGATTGTGGCTTTTCCCAATCGTTTACATAATTGAAACGTAACTTTTCATATATTCACTTTTTAAGGTCGACGCTGGATGCATTCGACTATTTAGGCAATTGTGTGTTCTATTGGCTATGCGGATGTGGTTTTGGGGCCTAGGGTTATTTCAAACACTCCCGTTTTCGATCAGATACGGTGCATGGCTTGAATACAATTAAACCTCAAACTTGTATCGCTGCTGTTATAGATCTATTATTAGTGCATTTTTTAAATAAATATTTTAATAAATGCAACGTGTTTACGTTAAAGCTATTTATTTCAATGAAAATGTCTTAATTAAATGACAGATGCATTTCGATAATTCATTTTAATGAGGCTATCGATGGTCCGGTACCGTACAGTAGAGGATCAAAATGCAATCGATGACTGGAACCAAATTACATTCTTATCTTATTCAATGTCAAACATTTGAACAGCGGCCCAATACAAACTTGAGACATTTCAACTGCAATAAAGGTAATTTTGCATCGCCGTGTACGACGCAAACCAGTTTCCTGTCTCATATTGAGAAATGGCAGACGCCATGCCACGGAGGCCTGCCGGGTCTGGTTTGGACGGCTGTGTGCTAACTAGCGGCTATTAGCTATAATTTTGGCAAACGAGGGCAAATCTCACAATGTAAGTATCCTGACGTTACTTGTAGGCCCCGCTGAAAGATGGTAAATGTGGTCACGCTGGTTCTGGCTCGACTACACTATAAAGCCCAGTAGGTCGTTGACACACGCAGATGGACACGCCTTTACCAGTGGCGGTAAATATACAAGGCCCCTAGCATGGAGAAGCGTTTCGACGTGCTGCGTCACACTAGCTCAGTCATTTCAAGTCGTACATCTTGATGGCCTAACTGAAGGCGTTGGCTCAATAAAACCTATGCTCATGTAGGCATCATTTTTAAATGTTAATGCCTGTAGGTTTATTCAAATACACTATATTTGAATTACTTCACGAATGTTTATAAATCTCACGTTAATTTACAGTTTAATGTTACCTTATGCATTTACAGTTACATAGCTCGATTTTCTATCTTTATATGGCATGTGAAGTAATCCCCTGGTTGGTGATTACACATTTTAAGGGTAATTATGTTTCTTAAGTTACCGTATTAAGTAATCTAGACTGTTTACTACACTTCTTTTCTCTTACATAAGGAAAGGGTGACCCTAAACATTAATGTTATGATGTAATTTAAAAGATCATGTGACTTCAAATAAGCATTTTTATTTAAATGCACTGCAAAAGTACAAATGAATGTTTAGAGATTAATGTTGTCAGGTTTCTAAAATAGTCCCATGATATCTTGGAATAATAAGCCACTGTCAATGAAATGGCCAGTGTAGCAGAACAACTAATGCATAGTTCTCGAACTAACTTGTCTGGGTGTCTCCCCAAATAGCTGCTTGCTGACCTAGCTGTCATGCCTGGACTTCACATTCCAACATGCCTGCCCCCCCATGCCCCAACAACGCTCCTTCATGGAGTTGGACTCTCCAAATGGAGTAGCTGTAATCACAGCAAAAATTCATAGCATTTAGATTAGAGTTTGGGGTTTATCTCAAAATGACCTACTTTTCATCCACAACAGAGCCTGTGGCTGTATTTTACTTGGATAAAGTTTATAATTTTATTTGACCTTTCTTGTTGCAAATGACAATGCAATTTGGTCTTTCTAGTAGACTAGTCTATGCAAACTAAAAGCCACACCTTATACCATGATGAGCCAGGTGGCTTGTTACACATGCACCCAACTGGGAAGCTGTCATTGACTGCTTAATGAAATGACAGGCACATCACAAAACCTGGCAGTTTCAACTTCAGATGTCTATCACGGTTTGAAGTCACACCTAAATTATACCTGTAGCTGACCGTGAGCCACTGCGGTTCAGGCTTGAGTGCAACTATTTCAAATGCTGATTTTCATGGAATTAAACTAAACCATCAACAGTTCGAGATGGCCTGGCGATGGTGAATAGGGATGTTCGAGAATGGCAGTGACACAAAGGTGCCCGCACCTTTTGCGCTTCCCGCCTATTCTCCAACATTGCTCAGCAGGGTGTGGTGGGGGAGGAATACACTGGCAGTTGACACCATCTCATAAAACAAAATCCTCATTCAACATTTCAAAACTACATTCTATTCCCTCCAACTTGAATTACTTGCTGTGTTTCAATGCTCATATTAAATGTATTGTGTCACCTTAGTTAAACAGTGACATTACTTGTTTCCATTTGGATACTATTGGGATAATAAATGATAAATTAAGTCAATATGAATGCTTGTTTGTATAAACTAGTGCTGTTAATTTGTCACGCATATATTTATTGAGTCTTCCTTCCCTCCCCAATCCAGCGTGAGTGTATATCTGTTCATGTGGGTCAAGCTGGCGTCCAGATGGGAAATACCTGCTGGGAGCTCTACTGCTTGGAGCACGGCATTCAGCCTGACGGCCAGATGCCCAAAGACAAGCCCACAGGCGGCTACGACGACTCCTTCACCACCTTCTTCAGCAACACGGGTGCCGGGAAGTACGTTCCTCGCGCGATCTTCGTCGACCTGGAGCCCACGGTTATCGGTGAGTTGGTGAGGAGGATGAGCAGGTGGCGGAGCCAATCTACCCAAGGAGGGTTTTGCTTGCTAATATCTTTACTAGTATAGCCTTAGCTGAAGGTCTTGACTGTTCTGAACACAATCTAGTCTTGCTGTTGTGTTAGAAAATGTTTTACGATAACGTGACCGCTAGTTCAGTTGATGCATATAGCTGTTAGGCAAGTTACAGGTCCAATAAGTGGTTTTCTTCTGGTGAACAAAGGCAGTTCTTGGGCTGTATACTACTGACCCCTAGTGGCCTGGATGCAGCTGAGCCAACTATCACCTTATTGGTAACCATGGCAACCCAATGTCCACCTGGAAACCCACGGTTATCGGTGAGTTGGTGAGGTTATTTACCAAGGAGGGCGTGAAAGATTTATTTTCAGTTTTAACACCACGTAATTTACTGCTTGCTAATATTTTTCTGCTAGGATAGCCTTAACTGATGTCCCGGACTGCTCCAGAACAAATTATGTTCTTGCTGTGTTAAGATTACGTGACAGTTCAGTTGCTTGTGCATATAGCTGAGGCAGGTCAGTTCCAATACATGCCTTTCTTCTGGGGAACAAAGGAGTTCTTGGGCTCTATACTGACACCTAGTGGCGGGATGAAACTGGGGCAGCTAACCTTATTGTAACCATGGCAACCATTGTCCACCTGGAACCTTCTTCCCGTTATGGGTGAGTTGGCCGGGAGTATCGTTTGAGCGGCTCTCTAGATAAGGTGGACTTGTGTACTGACCCAAAATGATGTGGATGCAAATCTACAACATGCATATGGCAACTTCTAAAGCATGGGGACCAGTGCTGATATTAAAGTGGCTCATTCCTCATCTACCACACTTTAAAATCTCCATATATGTGGGATGTTAAACTTATTTAAAACTATGTCTATTATATTATAAGGCTTCTTGGCATCCATGTTTGTTCTACACTCACTTGGTGAGTGAAGGAGTCAGTGGCCCTCGCGGCACAATTGGGTATTTAACCCTCTAAGCTGTTAAACCAGTAACGTCCACAGGGTAGTAGTTATTACCTACTAGCCTGAGCAGCCCATGCTGACCTCCCCTCTAACCACCCACCTATTCCCCCCCCTCCCTCCCAGACGAGGTCAGGACGGGGATGTACCGTCAGCTGTTCCACCCCGAGCAGATGATCTCCGGAAAGGAAGACGCAGCAAATAACTACGCACGTGGTCACTACACGATCGGGAAGGAAATCATCGACTTGGTGCTGGACAGAATCCGCAAACTGGTAGGAAGCTACTTCTGAGTAAACAACTTGTTTCTTAAGGTTGGGGAGAACATCTTTGTTTGCACAAACATAGGTGAACTCTTTCAGTGCAGTTCAGTTTGAAGCAACTGTAGTGTTTGGTTTAAAGTGCCAAACTGATAATGGGGTGGGAGGTAGCGTTTACCACCTACTGAATTTGTTTAACCCCCTGCTGACTGTTTTCAGGCGGACCAGTGCACTGGGCTTCAGGGCTTTCTGGTGTTTCACTCCTTTGGCGGGGGCACAGGCTCCGGCTTCACCTCCCTCCTAATGGAGCGTCTCTCTGTCGACTTTGGCAAGAAGTCCAAGCTGGAGTTTGCCATCTACCCGGCGCCCCAGGTGTCCACAGCGGTGGTGGAGCCCTACAACTCTATCCTGACCACCCACACCACACTAGAGCACTCGGACTGCGCTTTCATGGTCGACAACGAGGCCATCTACGACATCTGTCGCAGGAACCTGGACATCGAGCGGCCGTCCTACACCAACCTGAACCGACTGATCAGCCAGATCGTGTCCTCCATCACGGCCTCGCTGCGGTTCGACGGCGCCCTGAACGTGGACCTGACAGAGTTCCAGACCAACCTGGTGCCCTACCCGCGCATTCACTTCCCTCTGGCCACCTACGCACCCGTCATCTCCACGGAGAAGGCCTACCACGAGCAGCTGACAGTGGCAGAGATCACCAACTCCTGCTTTGAGCCGGCCAACCAGATGGTGAAGTGCGACCCGCGCCACGGCAAATACATGGCCTGCTGCCTGCTGTACCGGGGGGACGTCGTGCCCAAGGACGTGAACTCTGCCATCGCCAACATCAAGACCAAGCGCAGCATCCAGTTTGTGGACTGGTGCCCCACTGGGTTCAAGGTGGGCATCAACTACCAGCCCCCAACCGTGGTCCCTGGAGGAGACCTGGCCAAGGTCCAGAGGGCCGTGTGCATGCTTAGCAACACCACGGCCATCGCTGAGGCCTGGGCCCGCCTGGACCACAAGTTTGACCTAATGTATGCCAAGAGAGCCTTTGTCCACTGGTATGTTGGGGAGGGGATGGAGGAAGGGGAGTTCTCTGAGGCCAGAGAAGACATGGCTGCCCTGGAGAAAGATTACGAAGAGGTGGGTCTCGACTCGTATGAAGAGGAGGAAGAGGGCGAGGAGTATTAGATATTGGTTTGCCGTTTCCTCTCCCTGATGGCTGCTGCATTATGGGTAGAGCCCCGGTTTCACACATCATGCATCTGTCAGCTTTTCTTGCCGTCATGAAGATGTTTCATTTCCTCAAGGGCACTATGATTTAATGATTAAAATAAGAATGCGTGCCAATTGTTGTTCTGTAACAACTGTTCTGTATGCTAACCCTATAAGTTACTGCCAAGCAGTGATTTAACCACGAGAATTCAATCCCATGGCATTTGGTATGGTATTTAGGTTTCGCTTTCTGAATAAAAGAAGTCTACTTCTCCAGTTTGGAGAACTCTTATCTGTACCTAATTTTTAAATAAAGATGTGCAACTGATTTCTGCAGCTGTTATTTATAAAATGGAATGAATGGATAGTAGCTTCTCTACCACAAGGTGGCACTATGTCTTAACTCATACTTTGAAAATAATTGTATCCAAACCACATTAAGTGGGGGGGGGGGGGGGCCCCCTAGCATCTGAGGACTGCAGTAAGTCATAACATACATGTTAATGCAATAAGGATGTTTAGCACAAGCTCTTAACAGGCTATAATGTAATTTTAGACTTGCGGGCTTGAATAATCCAGCACATTCAAAAGTTTAATTTGATTTACATTAACTCATTTTAAAGTTTGAACTAAAATGTGCACGTCTCATCAAGACTCCTCCCAAACATCTTACAACCAGCCTATTTGTCAATTTGAGATGCGGTTGTAGACTCAAGTCCAGGATAAGAGAACAGGCACACTACATGATGTGCTAGGCTGTAATGTGATTCAAACTGTCAGTTAGGTATAGGGCCTTGTGCCTGAACTTTTTAGAGATGTTAAGACCCATTTCTGTGTATCATTCTGTTGTAGGCCTTTGTGTACAGGGCAGTACTGTATAGACGAATGCTATTATGGGTGTGGTGCACCCAAATATTTCACTTAAAATTAATTTCAGTATACTTATTACAGAAACGATATATTTTTTTTCTCCAAAAACTGACATTTCATATTGAAGCATAACCAACAAGTTATATTTCATTAAAACAATACAGCACTAATTTCTTTAATCACAAACCCTTCCCACCCCTCTCCAAAAAAGGAAATAAATATAGCCTACAATTAAACATTAACCACGAGTCACAAAACGCAACATTGTAAATTGCACAAACGTGTAGACTACAGGGATTTGTGGTTGTGGACAGATATGGCCAAATTGATGCCCAACAACACGCATGGTCCAACTGTTACTACACTTGTCTGCAGCACTGACAACTAGCGCTGAGCCTTTCCTCTCAGCCTGATGTTAGAGTGCAATCTTAAATAAGGCCATGCTGTATTACATTTAAATAAAAGGTGTGCTTTTTTTAGAGGCCTTATTATAATGCTCACTAACAAGTATTAATTTTTAACACTGACATGGCAGTCTAGAAATGTCTATTGCACTGTCCCAACAAATATTCATGTAATGTAACACCGACATCAATTTTTTAAGCATCTCCCCTTGCGTCCTTCCATTGTTTAGAAAGCCCTTATAGTTCAGTGGTCTGCAACCTGCGGCTCCGGAGCCGCATGTGGCTCTTGAGCCCCTCATAATGTTGCTCCATGTGGCTTTGACAGACCTCATATAGAATTAAATCTAGGTTTTGTCCTCCCACAAAATATATTCTCAAATGATATTTAGCCTGTGTCCTCCAAATGGATCTAGTCCGTTCAAAAACGTGAGTGCACAGTAGCTAGTATAGGCTAGTATTTAGTTTTTTGTGTTCAAGTCACCAGAAACTGACATTTAAGTGCTTTATTTTAAATATAAAAGAAGGGGGGGGGGGGGGGGGGGGGGAGGGGGG
>JAODTR010000012.1:87570-99669 GCA_025399935.1 Amblyopsis rosae | reverse complement strand
CCCCGGCCACAGCATCCTGCACCCCACTAACTTTTCATTTTCCCACCGGTTCAAAATCACTCCCACGCCTTGGGAAAAAACGTGAATGAATTCTCATTCACGTTTATTAGTGTCTATAAGCTAACTTGGTATACTTTTTTCTGCGGCCCCAGACAGATACATATAAAACATTTTGGGCACAAATGGATCTTTTGAAAGTTAAAAGGTTGCAGACCCCTGCCCAAGTTCAACGGCTGTCACATACAGTATTTCATACCACTGTATACCATTCCAAAACAATGGAATCTAGTCTTAAGCTTCTAAGCTTGTTTAGCCCATCAGACACGCTCTTAAACACACACACACACACACACACACACACACACACACACACAGCACGGTCATGTCAATATGTTGTTCATCTTCCTTCAATCTTCGTCACCTCGTTGCACTAATGACGACGAGTCCAGCAGACACGCTCTGAAGTAGCCAATTAGAGACGCGGTCAACTGCAACTGGCTGCGTCTCGACAGGAAGTGCCCCTCGTCGGGGTAAATCTGTCCACCGAGAAAATTAAATAAAATGAATCGAGAGAATGACAGCAAGCTGGAAGGCAGCTGTCCAGACTAAAATGTTCACGAGTGTTTTAAAATATTTGTGTTGTAGGGTGTTCCTGTATTTTAGGTCGCTATGCATGCCTTTATACATCGTTTATAGTAAGACGTGTGTTTACAGTAATGTTGCATAGGACACCTTTATGGTTAAATATTTAACAACGATTATTGGAATGTATCTCCCCAAGCCAGATTGACACCAACAGCACAACATGAAATCCCTAGGAACTTCATTTTATTTAATCTTATTTATACAGGCATTTGCAGCATTTCTACAGACAGCATAGCATTTACCTGCATGGTGTAGTTAGCTCCGATCTTTATCAAGTGTTTGATGAGCTCGGCCGAATGTTGGAAATGGATGTTCGCTGGGAAAGAAGGACATGCATGTTCATTCCTCCTGGGAGAAATGTCAGTTAACTACCAAGTGTAACCATAGATTGAAAAGTAGTTTAGCATGGGATAATTAATTACACAGTTACACTATATACTGGCATGTAGCCTAAACGCAGCACACAGCACTTTTAAGGGTTTGTAGAGTTTACTCCCAAAGTACACTTTGTCATTTTGTAAGGAATCATCATGCGTGTACCATCTGCGGTTCCATGTGCCAGTAACAGAGCTCCCTGCAGTCCCTTCATGTTGGAAAGGACTTTGGTTGTCTGGACAAAGGGACAATATCAACATTAGTCAGCATTATTGGAGTATGTACTGCCATTTCACTGTACACCCACATTAATTAAAGAAAGAAAACACGCCCACATTAATTAAAGAAAGAAAACACACCCACATTAATTAAGAGAAAAAACACACCCACATTAATTAAAGAAAGAAAACACACCCACATTAATTAAGGGAAAACACACCCACATGAATAAATGGGGGAAAAAACATGTTTGCGCATCAGTTCAACACAGGTTATCACTTTTCTGAAGGGGTGAGGCAAGGTATTGATTATGAAAGTAATAATGTAACAAATTACTTTTAATACCAAGTAATATGTAAAGTAATCTCATTACTTTTTGAAGGAGTAATAAGTAGCTAGTAACTTATTACAATTCCTGAGTAACTTGCCCAACACTTGTGCAATGACAAACTACAGTAGCCCTGTGGCAACGTCCGAGTCAAAACAATGTTAAGATCAACTAGTACATTGCGGGGGTTTGGATGTTGGAGACGTCTCCCTGCTCCAACACACCTGGTTCACATGAATGGGTCGTTATCAGGCTTCTGCAGAGATGGATGATGACCCATTCATTTGAATCAGGCGTGCTGGAGCAGGGAGACATCTGCAACATTCAGGGCAGTGGGTCCCCCAGGACCAGGGTTGGGAACGACTGACCTAAACAGTGTCCCTAACTGCTGCCGTTATTCACGCTTGTGAAGCTTCCTTGAGCAGGAGTGTCTAATAGTTGGGGAAGGGTAGAGCATAAGTCACCCTAGTTTTGCCCAGCTGGAAGTCAAACATTGACTCCAGTTGTAAATACCTATTGTAATGAGGGTTCAAAAAACAGAAAAGTAAATGTTGTAATTTTCCCTCACTCCGAGACATTATTGGACGATTTCTCATCTCCTGTGATCAGTGGCTGCTGATTATTGTAATTATATGGTGTTACGGTCTCCTTCAACAGGCATCATATGAATGCCAAACCCCTTGCTGTTAGAGGTGCAAAAATAGCTTTCTGTGACCCAGTTATCAGCAACCCACATAGAGCAGAAAAAAACACCTTGACTGCAACCTTCATGAGGTGAAGAATAGCATCATTTTCAGTTCATACCTCTTTTTTTTTTGGCTGTTTACATCCAGTACTATGTAAGTTGTGATTTGTGGAGAGTGTCCTTTATAGGTTGAATTTTAATTAAAGTGGAATTATTGGTTCATGCAAATTAAAAGCAATATAACAGGGTGCAGACTTGTCAAAATGTCAAAGGTGTCTCTCGTCAAGGGACCTTGCTTGTGTGTATTTAGCTACTGGTGTTTTGGTTCTTGTCAAAATGATCACTATATGTTTATAACTAGAGTTTGTTGCATTATGTATTGTACGTAACGGTTTGTATGCATTGTATGCAATGTTTCTTGCGTGATGCTCCAACGTTGTTTTTTTAACAGCACACACACGCACACACAATGACGTGGTAACACAAGGATTCAACACACACGCACACAAGTATCGGGTAAATCAAACCGACACATGTATCACACAGAGCAGCGATACATTCCTCTCTGTTGTTCAATCTGGCACGAGTGTCACACTTCTGAGAGGAGACAAGCAAAGGTGAAAACACGGCCTACAGACGGTGAAAGAAGCAGAGGTGGTTTACCTGGTATCTGCTTTCTTCAGTCGAAGGCAAGCCCAAGTACCTCTCAGAGAACGCAGAGGCTGAAAGAGTTGTAAAAGCTAAAATGTTGTCCTTACATTATGTGTCATACAAATACATGTCCAATTTGCAGCTTTTAATGGTATAATCAGCTACTTCAAGCTAAATGTAAGCTAAGACACCTTTCCTGTCAAATCTCTACAAATATCTCCTTGCATTTCACTATCTTAACAATCTGTGTATTTCTACACAGCCCTGGCTCTGTAACTGGGAACATTTGCGGGACAGGATGGTCGAGTGGTCTTGGTTTTGGGCTCCCAGTTGGAAGGTCAAGGGTTTGAACCCCGGTGTTGACCTCCCTGTAAGCATCCTTGAGCAAGATGCCTAAACCCCTACCCCCTAACTGCTCCCAGTGGTTGATCACACCTTGCATGGCAGCAATCACCATCGATGCATGTGAATGTGAGACAAAATACTGTAAAGTGCTTTATAAATGCACTCCATTTACATAAACAAAGTGGCAAACACTGCTCACTGTGGGCTGGGCTGTGTAGAAGAATCAGAACAATGTTTCAGAACGCACAGAGGAAAAATAAGATGTCAAAAGCTGACTGAACCTTTAATGTTATGAGCTATGCCTGTATTTTCCCTACTATGACACCACTGTGGAAAAGACCCATGGACAATTAGCCAACAGTGCTCAAAACACTGGATTTACATCTTATTTAACGGTACAATTTAGAGCACGCCTCATGATTCAGTAGTACGTTCCCCCAAGGCTCGACCTAATCAGCTGCGTTCAATTAGCGTCCACACACTCACCGTACATGGTCCAGTCGATGACGGGTGCCTGGGCCGCCGCACAGGCAATTAACCTCTCTGTCATCTTCAGCATCATCAGCGTGACGTAGCCACCGTAGTCCTGTAGGGGCAGTAATGACAAATGTCGCTGCTATCAAAGTCCTGTGCAAGTCTCGCAAACTGGCAGCCATCTTTGAAACGCCCCTCCCCGGGGCAGTTATTTAGGAAGACAGTATAGGCAGGTGTCTTGCGTCAATGCAGCAACATGATTGGTTAAATAGGTTTATGTTTGGCAGTTAATAAAGCAGATGATTGGCTCTTTTGGATTATGTTAATATTTGGATATTTTACTCCAAATGTCATATTTTCGGATTCATAATTCTCCCATAGAGCTCCATTTAAAATTATACATGTGGCATGTCTCCTTATATGGCGTCTCTGCTAATACTCGCACCTCAACGCACATCCGCGTTAACAGCGTGAAGAGACTAGCATACCTCTCCGAAGACTCCTACGCGCGTTCGGTCGACGTAGGTCAGTCCAGCCAGGTATCTAGGAACAGATACAGAAAATACAGTGATGAGCAACTGTACTGTATTTGTATTACTGCGTGTGTAAATGTGCATGCCTGACTGTGTGTGTTACATACTCCAGAGCTGCAAGCTGATCTTGAACATCCACTGTTCCCAGTCTGTGGTGTAAAAGTCTGGAAGAACAACAAGCTTTAGTTTCAAGTTAATTCAGATCATGATTAAGCTTGTTTCTTTGCCAAATGCACAGGCGTCATTTTGCTGTGTGCGTATATGTGTGTGCCATCTAGTGGCAGAAAGTCATATAGAACCACTTTAAATACTTTATGTTTAAAGTTTAACATCACAGCTCAGTGCTTGAGTATCACTGAAGCAAGCAGGGTTGGTTTTCACATTTATTTTCTAGCATTTCCTGGTTAGGTTTGTTTGTTTGTTTATTAGGATCTCCATTAGCTACCATAGTAACGTTATCTAATGTAGTCCAACATGGAAGAACACCCATATGACATATAGGTTTATACAACTTCATATAAATTAAAAATACACAAAAAAAGAAATATAGAAGAAATCGAAAGGAAAGATGCATTCCAGATCAACAAGCATACATTTAGGTTTAGGCTTTAACGAGGGTCAGGTACCCCGTCATAGAGTTTAATCTGTTGATAGGTAGGAGCGTCACAAACTATATGAGTTTACCTTTGACCTCTGAACCCGGACCCCCTGCCGTCCAACCGCGCTACGATAACCTGCCCGGACGTGATCAGAACGTGGTCCCAGCCCAGCCTGAACTCATCTGTTACCGCCTGACCACCTGGTGAACTGTCACTGGGGGAGAGAGGGAGAGAGAGAGAGGGGGGGGGATGGTAGGGAGGGAGGGGAGAGAGAGAAACAGACAGGATGATAAATAATGTTCAAGAACAATGCTGAAAGAGAAAGCGGTGTGTTTGTGTGTGTGTGTGTGTGTGTGGGGGAGAATTCAGACGAATCAGGTCGACGCTGCTCAACTGACAAAGGAGAGCCAGTGAGATGTCACTCAAGCCCGGTGTGGACACGCCCACTTACAATCAATGCATTTATCCACGGCAGCTCGTAAGCAATCCACATTGTGTTAGGATGCTGACAGCATGTGGCCATCTCCCCTATTAATGAATATTAGAAGCAGCAAACACACAGAGCAGGCTTACACTATGAGGAGAAGCCCATATAGGTAGGACTCAGAGAAGTCTGCAGGATATGTGAGCTTCAGAGGCAACTCTGCACAAAGGAGAAACAGTTGGCAGTTAACACTGTTAAGCTCTCATAAGCACAACAGAACAGTATAGGATAATGTAGTATATGCTGTACTGTGTATGCTATATACACACAAATTCATGCATGAATTTCTCACCAAAGTTGTCGACCGTGAGAGTCCTGGTTTCCGAAAGAACCTCCTGTTTAGTCTCCAGGGCCGACCACAGAGGAAGATTGTCCTCCAAGATGAAATATGCTGCATGGACAGCCATACATTATTAGAACAGATTATACACAAGAACACAGAATGCAACGTTGTATGTAGTATGTAATATGAGAGAGAAAGAGAGAGAGAGAGAGAATATTAACTGTTCTCCAACATACATTGTAGAAGGTGATCTATAAGACATTATAAACATTAACATTAATGTAGCAGCAGACAACTATTTTCTATGTAAATATATAGCAGAGTGATGGCATCCTGAGCAGAGAATGACGTCACACTGCCTCTTTGTCATAATACCCGAGCTCCTCGTATGTGGGTTGTTGACATAGCCAGGCCAGTTAGTACGTGTGCGTGTGCGTGTACGTGTGCGACCCACAGAGCATTTGCTTTGTTCTGACATGCTGGTGGTAGAAAGTCATATATCAACACTTTAAAAAAGCTGAATAAAAAAACAGGGAAGAACGGAAACAAATCTCACATTTGACGTCGTCGAAGCCGAGCAGCAGGACGCAGGGCACCGCGGGGCCTGGTGGAGACACGGGCCGCAACACAGCATAACCATTAAACATCTTTAAGACATAGAGAGGTCACTAGTCGGGGTACCAAGTAGGGGTGCACCATATATCGACTCAGTATCGTTATCGCAATATCACGTTGCGCAATATCATACCTAAAATGTTGCAGGAAGTTATTCCATTTTCTTTGTGGAGAGATGCGTCCATTGGCTGTTTGGTTTAGATGTGTTTTATTTAGACAGAAAAGGGTTAGCTCTAACCCCGAGGAAGCTAATGACACAATAGAGATCGAAGAGGAAACATTAGTGGCCAAAAAGAACGCCTCCTCGATAGCTTGGAATTACTGTTGTTGTACGAGTCAGTTGAAAGTGTGTTGTTTTGTTATGTTATTAATATATTTTGATGCATTTCCCCATAACATTTATGTTTTTACTTATATTTATAAATATCTAAATTAATATCGATATTGCAATTTTCATGATCAATATCGCAATATCACATTTGATCAATATTTCGGAACAATATCGTGCAACACTAGCACCAAGGTGGATTGTAAAGAGTGCGTCCTGTTTATTTTTATCTCTGGTCGCCGTGCTCGCTCCTCCTCACCTTTGCAGCGCAGAAGGGCGTGCTGGCCGTCGGGGCTGACGTCGGCGTCGAAGAACGTACAGCGGTCCCTCAGACCGCAGGTCTCGCATCGCCGTGGGAACAGGCCGACGGTCGACACACTGTCGGGGGTGTGACGGCATACGAGATCTAAGATCAGTACTACCAGAGACATTATACAGAGGAGACATGCCACTTAAGGTCATTTTTAATGGAGCTCAGTGAGACAATTCTGAAACGGTAAATGTGGCAGTTGGAAGAACATAGCTGAGGTTTTGTGACAGTTACAAACTGCGGCAGACTTCGAACAAGCGTGAAAGAGGTGGATAATATGAATATAAGTCAGAGCATTCAAAGATGGCCACCGAGCAGCGAGACTTGCCTATAAGGACTTTGGTACTACGCTGCAGAGTGATTTATAGGTAGTCAGTCATTCTGGAGAAAGAAACACCTCTCCCTTCAATGCCATTGGGTGCTCCCTCATAAGCCCCCCCCCCCCCCACATTGGAAACGCACTCCCAAGGATGGGATATTGTCGTGTGGTGCGGTCTCCCATGTACAGAGCCCGGGCTGTGTAGAAACCCCAGATTATATTGTCAGCACACACACAGAATGGGAAGCTAGCATACTGCGAGGAGGTATTCGATGAGTATTAACTTACAATCGCTGACTTTACCTTTAAAGGCACACAACATTTTGTGGTTTTGTTTTGTGAATTTCCGTTACGATTGAGAATTATGTTAGAAAGTACAAAACTTCAACATCAAAAACAACTGTCTACAAAGCTTGCGTGACTAATAACTAAATTAACAACAAGTTTAAATACAAATTCATATTACATGATGTACCAAGGACATTGTTCGTGCAATTGAGCAGACATATCTTACCTGTACAAATGTCTTTGTTGTGGGGAATCCTCTGTACTCAGAAAGTATCTACATAGAAGAAATGAGACGCTTATAACACAAGGAACAGGCTCAGAGAACAGCGTTACAAAACACTTGCCATTCAATATGTCGAGAGTGTTTCAAGTAAATCATATTTTCAAATCCATAGTGGGGGTTGTTATGTGTTTTCTTGACTTTCTGAAAATGCACATTTTGGATAGAATGACTGCGAGGAGCAAATTATAATAAAAGAAAAAGATAAGAGCAAAAGTAAGACATTTACATTTTCACGGGAAGACGCTTTAATACTGTGACCATTAATTAACCTGCAATGTGTTTCTTGTCTTCTTTTAAATACATTTCTTAAATTATCTTAAGTGGCCACAGAACCTATCATTCAAGGTCTTAATCCCATGAGTTTTAACTTTCTTACATGTGTGATGATTTTATATTTAACCAGCAAATGTATACATAGCAGATACCATATAGTGGTTGTAGTAGTATTAACATGGAATATTGTTTTACAAAGCAAAAATCTGACACTCACATTATTTGATTGTTTTCATTATAGGCTACAATTTTAGTCGCCTCCCAGTTGCCAGATGTTAGGTGTCGAACCTCATTCTGTTCACTATGCAACTGAAAAAGAGAAATTATGGTTATATCTGATATAAAACAATAATTCAAACTATGAGTCGTTGTTGTCTTAATGAATATATTTAATATAAGCATGGCCATGGAGAAGTCACATACAGCATGCTATGTAAGATGCTTCTGCCTAGGTTAAGGCAGACTTTATACTGTCACAGAAGGGGGAAGGGTATCTTTGGAACAGAAAGGAGTTTACAATGACAACAAAGGGAATGGTAATCAATCAAAATACATGAAGATAATAGCTACAGTAATAGACACATGCCAGAGGGGGTCACAAGTTAAGACAAAGGGAAAGATCAAGGTGGTCATTCTCACATGAGGAGAGTTTAGGTCATTCGGTGGTCATTCGGTCACATACATATCTAATATACAGTAAATTGTCATAAGGCTATATAAACTGTACTGGTAAAAGACTGGAAATCAATAAATTCTCCAACAATATCAAATCTAATATAACAGTGTCTTACAACAACCAGGGTTGGGAAGTAACTGATTACATGTAATCAGTTACTTGTAACTAATTACAAAAAAAACAGTAACTGTAATCTACTACAGTTACTAGCTAATATAGTGGAATCAGATTACAGTTTTTTTTTATTTGTATAACATGATTACTTCTAAGACTATTTGCAAATTTTCAAAATAAGTAAAATGCATAAAACAATCGGCTGTTCTTTTATTAACCTTTCGTTAACGTCAATCAATAATTGAAGTTAAGACATACTTTAATCTGTTTCCCTGAGCAACATCATTTTTCACAAGAAATAGAAAGATTTGGCGCGCAAATGCAGTAAATTGCTTTGAATGGCATTTCAAAGAACAATGTTTAAGCGTGACGTAATCTAAAAGTAATGGAAAGTAATCAGATTATGTTACAAAATTTAGGTAATCCAAAAAGTACGTTACTGATTATAATTTTTGTCTGGTAACTAGTAACTGTAACGGACTGCAAATTTCATGTATATAGAGTAACTGTCATTATTTCATGACTTGACAAAACTACATCAGAAATAATGTACATATTTTCAGATACTGTGATACTTTAGGAGGGCTGGTTTAGAGGGTGATGAAAGGAGGCTATATTTGAGAATTTGAGGGGAATCGTCTGCTTCTGCACATTGGTTTAACATTAACAACAATTTGAGAGGATATTTTATGAATTAAACTAAATCAATAAATAAAGTAATGTATGCAAAGAGGATTAAATAATACGGTTACGAAGAATATACAGTTACTAGCAGAACTTTGTCAGCTTGTGGCAAATCCGATTTAAATTCTCCATCAACAACAGATTCAGTGGCTTCATAAAACATGTACTGCTTGAAAAACTACCAGCAGCTTGAAGAGAGATGAAGGTCGAGAAGGAAGATTCGAGGAAGTCACCTTTCTGATGAACATCGTTACGTGCTGGAAGTCTCCCTGGCCACCTTGTTTGACCGGAAGGGTCAGGAAAAATCTGCTTCTGTCCCTGGAGAACAGTGGCTCCTGGTTCTGAGCACAGAGAGTGAAGGGCTTCTGAAAGGCTGACACACTTTAGGTAGGAATTGCTGCTGTGTTCAGCCTCGGCAAGGGAGAATTGTGCCACCACTTGGTTGGTATTTGGCGAGAGCTGTATTCTGTACTCTCTACTCTACAAATGAATATATGCTTTAGTACGCAATTAGTTCGTTTGGAAGTTTAGTATGTTAGTTTAGTACATGTACTAAACAGATGAGCATTGCTATTGCGTAAACCTTTCAAACTTCCCCACAATGCTTTGTGTCTTGATGTCACCACGGGCAACAAAACTGAATTAATTTCTAGTGTATTAAATGTGTGTTTTTGTATTTTTATGATTTCAATCAAAACACAGTTTTAGTCTTTCATTAGTAAAGTATACTATGCATAAAAATAGTATACATTGAGAGACAGACCTTAGTTTGCACACAACTAAAGGTCTGTCTCTCTCTCTCTCTCTCTGCGTCTACCTACCGGATAAATAAATGCCACAAAATGTATCTGAGCCATCTGTGAACCAATGACAAACATTTCATATGCAAATGATAATCCAGAAAGTGATAGATGCAAATGTCACCTGTTTGGAGAGCCAGGCATCTGACGTTTCTTCCAGTCTCTGAAATGAAGCAAACGAAAGCGCTATTCAAAGCGTGGCCTTGAGAAGAGGGAATTCTTCACATATAAGACGGCCAAGCCCTTGAATAGCGACATAATGCTCGAGACTACAAAGTCTTTGCCAAACGCATACACACTGGCATGTTGAATACACAAGTGAATTGTCCCAACAGCCCATATTTGTTAGAGAGCCAGTTATATTTAGTAGTTTGCACTAAAGAAAATGATGATTAAAAAGGTTCACCAAATAATGTTTTGCAAGAAAACATGAATAGATTTGATGTGTTTCAAGGTTTACAAGATGGCGATCTAAAGGTAAGGTCAGAGCTTATTTGTCAAGCTACTGTAATAAACTTCAGCGAATATCTCCTCGCAGTCCACTAACTGTCCATTCATGTGTACGTCAATCAATCAATCAATCTTTATTTATATAGCCCTTTTCATACAAATTCTTGTAACACAAAGTGCTTCACACTACAACGTCAATAAAAGTATATATACACTTGCGTGTAAAGACACAGTTCTGTCTCTGCAGACCGCACCACACAACACTATCCCAGGCTTGGCTAAAGTGTGTTGACGACACCTCACGACCAACACGTCAAAAGATTGTTTTGATTTGATGAGTTCAAATATCAATAATCTTTCTCCAACATCGCTGATTCAACCTTCAACTTGTTTCATACTGTACTGCAGGTACAACATTAGTTGTTATTCAACATAGCATGGGTTCCCCAGTCATGGGGAAAATTGTTTACACAGACAAAGAGCAGTAGAACTTGAAAACGTTAAGAGGAATGGGATAGGAAACGATGTTGCTCAATGTTTTGTTTGCGGAAGAAGATGTCATACGTTTTAAATACCCACCTGGATGCACGCAGCTGTGGTGGCATCACAAACTGTCAACACTGAAGCATTCTGGGAGCGGTTTAGCCACCGTACAGCCAGGTGGGTGTTAGCAATCCACTTCACCATGACGACGTAAAATTCCCTGGGGAGGAAGGGGGGAGGGGGTAAAAATGAGAGAGAGAGAGAGAGAGAGAGAGAGAGAGAGAGAGAGAGAGAGAGCGAGAGAGACAGAGAGAGGCAGTGAGTTGGAGAGAATGAAAAATTAGATTGGGGATCTTGTGTCTGTGTGTGTGTGTGTGTGTGTGTGTGTGTGCGTGCGTGCACGTCTTTGTCCTGTACTTGTGCTGATAAGGAGACAGCAAATCCTGTTTGTGTGTGTGCACGTGTGCATGTGTGGGTGGACAAGCGCGTGCACGGTGAACACGCACCTCTTGTTAACTGAAATTCTAATTAATTTGTCAGCCTGCATAACATTAAAACCGAATAATTTTGTGTGCACAGCAATGAAACACAGGATTGTATGTATGCGTGCGTGCATGTGTGCGTGTGTGCGTGTGCATAGTCACCTCATTCTGAAGTGCTCCGGAGGCAGCAGTTCCTGAGTGTGTGTTGCTCCAAACAGGTTAACCACAAACAGCTTAACTTTGGGGTTGGCCTGTCCGGCCTGTGCGCGGGTGTGTGTGTATTTGTGCGCACATGCGTGCGTGTGTGTGTGTGTGTGTGTGAGAGAGAGAGAGAGAGAGAGAGAGAGAGAGAGAGAGAGAGAGAGAGAGAGAG
>JAODTR010000012.1:63060-87470 GCA_025399935.1 Amblyopsis rosae | reverse complement strand
TGGGCTCCGTGGCAAACCCAGCCACCAGGCGCTCGCCAACGAGCCCTCCCTCTGGGCCTGGCTCCAGACGGGGGCCCTGGGCTTCCTACAGGCAGGGTAACCTCTCCTCTTGATTGTTTTTTCATAGGGGTGTATAGTCAGCCATTGTAAGATAATATCACAATCCGCTAGAAAACATTGTGGTGTTTCTACACGGCCCTGGCTTTGTAAATATGAACACAAACATAGTGGTGCAGACCGCACACAACAACGATATCTTAGGCTTGCCAATGCTTCTAAGGGAGCACCCTATGGCATTGAAGCGAGAGGTGTTTTTGTTTTTGAGTTTAAATATGAGCAAGAATGACATTAACATTCACAACAGGAACACGGATAACATGGAATTTCAAACAGGAATGTTTAAGTCGGAGGAAGAAACATAGGAAGGGGGAACATGACTAGGATAGATAGAACCAGTGGTTAGGAGTGTGTGTGTATCGAAGTGGCAGGCGGGCAGTAGGCGTGTAACACAATATCTGTTGTGTTGACGAGCTGTCACCAGGCTGTGGCCAGGATTTGACCATAGACTTTATATATAAATGGACAAACCCTCTGTGACGTCATCCATAGCTTTTCTCAACAACGGATTTGAACACCGCGCTGTGCTGCCTCTGGCCGTCGCCATCTTTGCAGTACCTCTCTCCGCCTGTAACGCCCCCCATACCATTATAATGGCATACATTCATGGCTAATATATTTTTAACTGATGAGTTATACAAAAATGCACTCCCTGTACAATTGTCATGAATGGGTAGACTATGTATAGAGACCTAAACTGATTTTTGAACCAGGCTGTAAACATATATTTTTGCTGTAAAATCTGACATTTTTACATTGGAGTCTATGGGGATTTACTCCATTTTGCTGCCAGCCTCAAGTGGCCATTTCATGAACTGCAGGGTTTGGCACTTCCGCCATGTGTACATTTCTCAGCACAGACCAGGCTTTGACCAGTCTATCACCTCCCTCTCCTGCATGCAGGGTGCTGGGCCTGTTCTGCCACGGCTTCCTGGCGGGCTATGCTGTGTGGAACGTGGTGCTGGTGTACGTGCTGGCCGGACAGCAGCTGACGTCGCTTAGCAACCTGCTGCAGCAGTACCACAGCCTGGCGTACCCCTCCCAGTGCCTGCTCTACATGCTGCTGGCCATCAGCACTGTGGCTGCCTTCGACAGGTAGGCCCACCCGGGCACGCTCTCTCTCTCTCTCCATTAACGCTGTATGACACCTGCCACTTTAGAATGTTTTAGGTAATTCTGGCGACACCTACAGTACGTGACTGGTAAGTGCTTGATCAGAAACCTGTTAAGTAAATGGACTGCATTTATATAGCACTTTTCTAACCTTCCGGCCGCTCAAAGCGCTACACAGGATTGCCTCACATTCACCTGTTCACACACACATTCGCACGCCGATGGCGATTGCTGCCGTGCAGGGCGCCACCAACCACCGGGAGCAGTTAGGGTTAGGTGCCTTGCTCAAGGACACCTCGACACTCAGTGAGGAGTTATCCAGGATCGGAGCAGTGACTTTTGGATCACCTGTCGCCCCACTCTACCCACTGCGTCACTGTAAAGTGCAACACATACTGTACAGGTAGACAAGCGGCTGCATCGTGATAGGAATTGTTTGCCTGCGTACCTTGCTTGTGCTCAGAGGATTTAAAATATATCCAGTAGGGGGCAGATCAGAGCCGAATCATCCCTGGCCGAAACCGGAATATTTTCCTTGATTACGTCCGAATTTCCACAACAGTAACCAACATGTCAAAATGTGGAGCGGCATGGAGACATCATATATGTTGGTAATTAAGGACTAGCTCTCCTAACGTCTCTTTGAAACTTCCCGCCATTGTTGTTCTTTGTTTAGAAACTGCTGTTGACCTGTCTGTCCGAACTGATATTCTGCCCCCACGTTCATGTGCTGTATTGCATCATGCGTACGCGTAGTGTTCATTTCTGAGGACGCGCACAAACTACGCTCCAAAGGAACGCAGAATACGTGCCCGATATGCGTGGTAGCCATCTTGCGTACACGTAATTAAAAGCAAGTATATCGCGGGTTTAAGGGCTAATGTCACTGTAATTATTAGGCTTTTGAAACTATTAGGCTTTCTACATTAGACTATTATTTAGTTATTAAAGTTAAGTTAGTTTAAGTCAATACTCGTATTTAAATGTGTGTATAATAAAGTTTAATTTACTTTAAGCAGGCAAAGTTGATAGGGATAGTTTATATAAGACAATAATACAGGCATTGAGGTAATCAGGATTTACAAATTCTCTTTGCAAAGTCTTTATCTTTGTATGTTTATTTAGTGTGTTGTCTCCTCACTCAGGGTGAATTTGGCCAAGGGTTCCCTGGCCCTGAGGGAGTTCATCACCTTGGACCCTGTGGCTCTCGCCTCGTTCTGTAAGTCTACCAGGCCTCTGTCCACCAGACAATATGCGCTGTAATCAAGAATATATGGATATATTTTAAACCATTTCTTATCTTAAAAGAGCATATAGGCCTATAGGCTACCTGAAAAAAGACATTTTGGGGTCTATCTGAAAACGGGACCCAGGTCTCTAACCAGCTGTCATATTGGTTTAAATTCTCTCTCTCTCTCTTGCTCTCTCTGTGTAACAAAGTGTACTTCTCAGCGCTGGTGCTCTGCCTCAGTCAGCAGATGACCAGCGATCGCATCAACCTCTACCAAACATCTAATGGATCTATGTGGTGAGTCCATTAGAATCATGTGGTATCTTAATTGACACAATGATATTGAGCAGAATACAGTCTGAAAAACACAATTATGACTAGGAAATATGCAGTAGTTATATGTGGAATCAAAATAGGGTCAAAAGTATTGTATCTGTGAATCGTGATTTTTATCTGTAAAATGATTTGTAACTCTAGAAATAATTTGCACAAAAATTATTTCCAACAGTACACATTTGTAAACAGGTACAGCTCTTTTCTGCAAGGACACAAATCTGTCCTACACATCTGTTCTACAGGTTCAAATCTACATATACAATCTACAATACAAATACATTCTACAGGTACAGATACGTTATACTTTTACACAGTACAAATAATTACACAAAATAAAAGTACAATGCCCACGTGTTTTATTGTGTCCTTGTAGAAAAGATCCCTACCTGTTTTAAAAGATTCGTACCTGTAGAAAATATCTGTACCCGTAGATTGCATAAGTGTAGACATGGATTCTACAAATGTATAATTATTTATGTGCAATGTTTACAGATACAAATCACGATTCACAGGTACCAAACTTTGACCTTATTTTGATTCCATACTTATACATATAAAACCTTACGTCTAATATAACGTCAGAACTATAACTGTGTGCATGCAAAGTCTTGGATGAGTAAAATTAGTAAAAATACACAAAATCACATTAATCAAAGTGCTTTTTTTTTTTAACCTTCTGGTCCTGCCGTAGGCCGCCGGGCTCGGAGCAGCAGATCCTCCAGCCCTGGGTGACTGTCAACCTGGTGGTGGCGCTCTTGGTTGGCCTGGCCTGGATCTGCATCTCCACCCGGCCAGAGATGGACTACACTGAGGGTGTGTGTGTGTGTGTGTGTGTGTGTGTGTGTGTGTGTGTGTGTGTGTGTGTGTGTGAGTGTGTGTGTGAATGTATTTTAACATTCATACTTGTTTAATAAAGCTGTGAGGCAAGATAGGAAAGTATATATGCTGGAAAACTAAAGTATATCACACTTTAGTTTCATATTATATTTTTTATTGCTGTTTATTATTGTTGCTTTGTCAAAACATGCCCTCACTCTTTCTCTCCTTTCATGTTTTTAGCGTATTTAATGGCGATGGAGATTGAGCCGTTCATTCCGGAGGACAAACCAGAAATTAACGCTTGAGAAGAGTTTTGGTTTTGTCTCATACCTGCTGTAATGTAGCGCACGATGTTTACTAATATTGCACATTTATTTTTCTACTGTGTTGTGCCAGTGAATGTATGCAAAGCATCAATTGTGCTAGATTGTTTTATATGTAGGCCTAAATGTATATATTTGATAGAACATGTCTACAATTGAATGTGAAATACAGACTTTTATTCAGCTGGTGTGCATCTTTATTACATTGTTAAAGTTGTTATATATGAGTGTCAATACAAATATGTAGACACTCATAACAAGAATCCTGAAATACTATAGTCTATGTGTGTGTGTATGTGTGTGTATATATATGTACGATATATATATATATATATATATATATATATATATATATATAATGTGTGTGTGTATATATATATTTATATATTCACCGGTGGGTGTGTGTGTGTGTGTGTATGTATGTATGTGTATGTATTCATACCCTTTGTACTTTTCCACTTTTTGTCACGTTACAACCACACACACTACATTTATTTTATTGGAATTATATGTGATAGACCAACACAAAGTTGCGCGTAACCCCCACCCACCCTTCGTTACAAGTTCAATGAACGCAAACGGCAGTGGACTGAACAGCAGGTTACAAAAAAGAAGACTGCAGCCATGGGAAAAAATATGAAAACTCGTTTCATCGATGTTTGGGCTCAATTACTTTAGTCTGTCTAAGGATACACCTTTCAGACCTACTAGTCGAACGCGGGTAGATGGTCATTAAACGCAGTAACTGTAGACGTGGTAACGGTAACATTATTTACACTGATGCATTTAAATTGCATCCCTACATTTTCTACACATAGGGCCTATTAGAAGTACCATAATAAGTAAGCAGCAATCATGCTGGATTTTGCCATATTTGCTGTAACGTTTGTCATTATATTGGTCGGGGCTGTACTCTATTTGTACCCGGTAAGTCACTGCAAGTTAGCTGCTGGTACTTACGATACTCCACTTGGCCTAAAACTGTGATTGATAGCCAGATAGATTCACACAAGTTACTAAACAAATTTAAAGTAAGCAGCGTACTGGAGAAACCGCGCTATAGAAATTAAATGTGTATGATGTATTACATCGATAAATAAATAGACATTGTTTCATATAGACCTACAACATAGAGAGAAAATACTTAAAGATGTTTTAAATGTTGTGCAAGAGCCAGATGTGCTGTTGAAATGTCCTGTCGGGCCATTATTATCCAATGGGTGTAATCTGTTTTTGTTTTAAGTCGTCCAGACGTGCCTCTGGCATCCCAGGTCTCAACCCTACAGATGAAAAGTAAGCTTTCTTGTCCTCTCTCTACAACTACCTTTTATGCAGGATTACAACCACTGCCCACTAGCCTAATGCTTGTTTTCTTCCAGCCCCATGTTGTGTTATGATATAGGGCTTACTCTTTCACTTGTGCTACTATAGCAGATATGACAGATTCCACCCTGATTGCTGGAACCTTCCTCTCTTGTATAGGGATGGTAACCTCCAAGACATTGTGAACAAGGGAAGTCTGCATGAGTTCCTTGTCAGTCTGCATCGGGAGTTTGGGCCTGTTGCGTCCTTTTGGTTCGGGGGCCGTCCTGTGGTCAGCCTGGGGTCTGTGGACCAGCTGAAACAGCACATCAACCCCAACTGGACTAGTAAGTCCAGCGTTATTGCCTAGTGTGATTAAAGGTATAGTCAGTCATGGTCATAAAACAAAACAAAAACACCTCTCCCTTCAAAGGCAGAGGGAGGGTGCTCCCGCAGACACTCTGCCTCCCACATTGGACAGTGTTGTGTGGTGCAGTGCGCACCACTTTGTTTGTGTTCCTATGTACAGAAGCAGGGCTGTGTAGAAACACAGTGAGGAGATATTCGCCAAAGTGTATAAGCAGCTTATCGCTGACTCCACCTTTTAAGATGCGGACCAGACAGAACCTAAATGCCTGTCTCTCCTCTTAGCTGACTCCTTTGAAACAATGCTGAAGTCGTTGCTGGGTTACCAGTCGAGCACGGGAGGCGGAGTCACAGAAACCGTGATGAGGAAGAAGGTTTATGAGAGTGCCATCAGCAACACTTTAAAGAGCAACTTTCCCCTCATGCTCCAGGTTAGTCTGCCTTAAAGTTTAAACCTACAGATTGCACACAGCAAGGTCATTCTGATATGCAGAAGCCGGGTGTGTCGGCACGGAAACTGCAGATTGTTCGTTGCTCAGACTGTGACTTATTTAATTGTAGATGGATGTTAATTAATGTGTTTGGAATCCTTATTATTTAGAATACCTGAAATTTAACACATGAATTAGCATACACGCTTTTAATGCGAAGCGACATATGAGTACATGAGTATTACAAGGACCAGATGTATTAACAACTAACGGTATGTTATGTTTGCATACACAAATGGCGTGTGTGTGTGAAACCGTGCCTCTTAGAACAGGGTTTCCACGAATTCCACAAAAAAGTATTTAAAAATCTTAAATACAATAATCAGAATATTAGGCCTTAAATGTCTTAAATATGATTTTCACAGGTCTTAAAAAATGATTGGATTATGAAGATAATGTTACTTTTATAAAGTTGAATTAATTGGGATTTAGTGCTTTGGGTGAAGCCTGTTCTTGAACATTAAGCCTGCTGCACCTTGTGCAAGAAAACAGTCGAAGAGTCTAAGAAAATTCGGAACTGTTTTCTTGCACAAGGTGCAGCAGGCTTAATGTTCAAGAACAGGCTTCACCCAAAGCACTAAATCCCAATAAATTCAAATATTAAAGTTGCATAGGAATCAAATAGGTGCATAGGAATATAATAAAGAAACAGCTTTCACAAAATTAATTTACTTTGAAAGCATTTCTGGGATTCATATTTTTCTTCATATCAAGATTATTTTTGTATTGGACTATACAAGTGAGCTGGACAGCCTTTGTGAAAATTTTCATATTTATTTGAGGATATTCATGATTATCAAGAAAATTGACATCCACCACGATACGATTTTCATCAGTATTTTTGTCGCGATAAACGCAAATATTGTATATCGTCCCATCCCTCCCCTCCCCACTATACATTACCTAAAATTCCATGTGCTTCGTGTGCTCCTTGTCCTCTCTGAGGTGGTGGAGGAGTTGGTGGGGAAGTGGGCGTCGTTCCCCGAGGCCCAGCACACCCCCCTGTGTGCCCACCTGCTGGGCCTGGCCATGAAGACGGTCACACAGCTGGCCCTGGGTCAACGTTTCCGGGACGACGCCGAGGTCATCCGCTTCCGCAAGAACCATGATGCGGTATGGAAGAGTAAAGGCCCCTCCGATTAGAGACCCCTTGTGGTTGAAAATGTTGCTGCGGCTATTTGTTTGGTTTGAGAATGTGTGCCTCATTCCCACACACACTGCACTTCTCTTTAACCTCCCTATACAGAGCTCACAGGCATCATGCGATTCTTGATTCCTCCCTCTGTGCTGTAACTTAATCGAGGAGTGTAGCTTTAATCGGTAACAAAAAAGCTTGACCCCGTAATGAATTGTGCCACTCCCAGATATTGCTTTTATCTGGATGCGTGTTCATGTTTGTGTGTGACGGGTAACAGCTGCTTCCCTGCCCAACAGATCTGGTCAGAGATGGGGAAAGGCTACTTGGATGGTTCGCTGGAGAAGAGTTCTAGCAGGAAGGCTTATTATGAGGACGGTGAGGGCCAGCGTTTGACTTGTTCCCAGCTTCTGTAACAGAACACTCACAACGCTGTTGGCTTTGCTGTTTGCATGATGCAAAACATTGAACAATGAAAACATTTTCAACGTTGAATATATGTTCGTGCTTTCTAAATAAAGACTTTATGCTCCAGCTCTGTCGGAGATGGAGGCCGTGTTGGTGTCCGTGGTCAGGGAGAGGAAGAGCCAGAGGAAGAACGAAGTGTTTGTAGATGGCCTGCTTCAGTCCAGTCTCACAGAGAGACAGGTGAACGCTGCCTTGGCTTTGTATTGGCTTCAGTGTTGTCCCAGTTAAGGGCACTTGAAAAGTATAATGGAGAATGTTCTCTGCTAAACTTCATCTAATATTGGCTCGTGCAATTCATGTTAGCCACATTTAAAGTTTCTTGTAATTGGCCAGTAGATCTGTTGTGTGTTCTCTTTTCTTCAGTAATATACATCTATATTAAGCTGGTTGACAATAATGTGTAACTTGAAGTTCTATCTGTATGAGGAATCCTTTTGGCAGATATGAACAAAAGTGTAATGTTATCATTGGTTTTATTTGGTGTTTCATTGTGCTTAGATCATGGAGGACAATATGGTCTTCACTCTAGCCGGTTGTGTCATTACTGCCAATTGTGAGTAACACTTTGTCTGATCGAATACCCAGTGTGTGTTTAAATCAGTCGGTCTCATCGCTGCACTTGAGCAAGACACGGAACAAACGTATGCTCTCATGTTGCTTCCGTAGTGTGTATCTGGGCGGTCCACTTCTTGTCCACTTCTGAGAATGTCCAGGAGAAGCTGTACCAGGAGCTGGAGAAGGTTTTAGGTTCTGAACCAGTCACACTGGACAAGATTCCTCAACTCAGGTACAATTCAGTCCAACACAAGTTTTTCCATGTTTCCTTAAAGGTGCTCTATGTAAACATAATTACCATATTCTCCAAACCATTAGGGGTCAGCATTTCACCATAATATGTGGCATCATTATTTCAATCCGCTTATGTATCCACACACACAGTCTAATTGTAACAGCGCATGGTGAGGGCGAATGCAGACAGATGAAACACACACAGTAGTCCTACATAAACAGGTGAGCCACTGCTCGGCATTTAGTAAGACTGAACAATACACAGGGAATACTCAACAAAGGAAACACAAACACAAATGATAAACGCAAACAATAACCTACTTACTGACAGTAGTCCTCCAGCCTTATCTGCCCTCACACCCACGCGGCTGGGAGCAATCCGCTGATTGCACGCGTGTGTGAGGCGCTGGGAGCAAGGGCTTCCACCGCCGGCCAGTACGCACACCGGCGTTGCAAACCCAGTAAAGGAATGCACCGAAGTGGCGCAACCCTGTCATCAATACTGATATTTCTTATACCTCTTTTGATTATTTTGATTTGTTTTTTTATGGTTTAAACTTAACCTATTACACCTAGATCATTTAAAGATAGACAGCAATTTTAGAGACTAAAGCATGAATGTGGAAGCATTCTTTCGTTAATTTAATTGATTCCATCTGATTTAGCCAATCAGATTAAATAGGGTGTTCCTTAACAATCAGTTACTTTTGCTGGAGACCAGAGGTATTCAGAAGGTTTGCAATGCTATGCACATGATTGTATAATAGTGAAGGGACCACCTTCTTGTTATCTGATTGGTACATTTCAATATGACATGCAAAGAATGTTGTGCACTTTACATTCTTTCCAAATTAAAATCTGAAGTTTCATACAAATTTTTTTTTTTTATGTATTCAAATGTCAAATTAAACATTTATGATAACAGGTCCCCTCGAGAGCCCCAAAGAGTCATATACATCTCAACCCCCCCTCCTTCTTTTTTATATGTTATCCAAGCCAGGTTTTTTTGTGTGGGCACTTAGCCTGTTGAAGTGAGAGGCCATTTCCACCCAGGCTAAGCTAACGTTTGGTGCACCCGATAGCTTCACTGTGATCACATTCCCTGTTCCCCGGCCAGATACTGCCAGCAGGTCCTCAACGAGACAGTGAGGACAGCCAAGCTCACCCCGGTAGCTGCCCGACTACAGGAAGTAGAGGGGAAAGTCGATCACCATGTCATCCCCAAAGAGGTATCTCTTTTCCCACCCCCCTATTATTGGGCCATTGCAGTTATTGCAAAAGAAAAAGAAAAATAACTCAGACTAGGGAGAGATGTACTATTAGCATAATACATTGCTGATTTTTCTAAAACTAGCAAACTATTAGAACAGTTATTTGACTTAACATTCAACATACATACAGTTTTGATTATAGAAACGTAAGTAAGCAATCAATAATATTGCATCATATTGCATACCAGTATTCATAGCACTGGATTTATTTATAACATTTTTGTTGTATGTATTTTGTTAATGATTTATTTTGATCATATTTCAGACTCTTGTGATCTATGCCTTGGGAGTTGTCCTTCAAGACTCTGAAACCTGGAGCGTCCCATACAAGTGATACATTTTTGACACTTTAATTATCATTTACTAAAGGATGCTCATTCCCTTTATGGTATTGTAATCATGAGTTCTCCATTTCTTTGTTCCCAGGTTTGACCCAGATCGATTTGAAGAGGAATCGGCCCGAAAAAGCTTCTGCCTCCTCGGCTTCTCTGGAAACCAGGCATGTCCGGAGCTAAGGTACGGAACTGCAACATGTCTTCTCTCATTCAACATTAATTGCATGAGGTTTACCAAAACTGTACTTTCTAAAATGTCAGTACACATATTGTGAAATACTGGTAATCGATATTGCATTTTCTTCGAGGAAGGTCGCCTTGATTAGTCAGAAACAAGAATGTCAAGAAAATAACCTCTAGTCACAACTGATAATGTAATCTCTCTTGTGACAGGTTTGCCTACACGGTAGCTACTGTTTTACTCAGTACATTAGTCAGGAGGCTGAAACTCCACCAGGTTAAAGGTCAGATCATGGAGGTCAAGTCTGAGCTTGTGTCCACGCCAAAGGATGACACATGGATCACCGTCAGCAAAAGAAGTTGAATTAAACACTACACCAAGAAGAATATACATTTCAGCTCCAAAATGGCAATATATGTAACATTTAGTTCAATAATAGTGTTATCGTAACCAACCGAAACTAAACCTTGACAAATGATGGACTATTTTTGTATTAGAATGTTTTATCATCTATCATCAGGTTTCTTTCAGAAAAGCTGGGTTGATTGTCTTATGTTGTGTATCTTTGGTACACCCTGTCCAACATGATTTGTAGTTACAGCAATATATATGCTGTCTGTTTGCTGGATCAAATTATGTTTATTATTCAAAGGCCTTAAATCATATTATTATAATATGTGTGGTCACATGCTCACAACTGAACACCATAGATTATATGACTGAGCATCATCTTGCTGCCTAACCATCCAAGGGAGGATTTTAATCAATTTCTGAGTCTGACCTGCATGGTATAGCATTTAGAAATTCAAGCATTTTTTTTTTTTTTATAAAATAATTTGTCAGTGTTTACTTAAGACAATGCCATTTTGTTTCATTTGTCTTAACTAATGCTTAATCAAAATAGCACGTAACCACACTGAGATTACATTGTGAAAGTGCTGTGTTTCGACCTTCTTGGTCGGGGAGAATGTGTATGCAAATGTGCACTCGTGACTTTACTATCCAACTGCATGAGAGACGGGATAGCCCTGCAGTACCGTGTTTGTCCTCTAAGGCGCTCCAGTGCCGTCTCACAGTGCTAAAGATGTGAAAATGGCGGAGCTACAAATGCTTTTGGAAGAGGAGATTCCAGCAGGACGTAGTGCTTTACTAGATAGTTTTACCAACTTGGAAAGAGTTGCGGAATACTGCGAAAGCAATTATGTTCAAGTAAGTGTCGTCTGTGCAGATATTAATTGAATATATTTTGATCAACAACGCGGTGAGCGAAGTGATGCTAGGCTAGCTAGCGCTATTTGCCTACCGATGTGGTGTAAGCGGCTAATGTAGCGGAGTACTGTTTCTCTGTCATGTCAGCCTAAAACTAATACACCCATACACATTATGTCATATTCGTTACACAAGAAACAACAGCGTAAGATATGTCACCCAATTGGTAATATAAACATACGTTGGAAACTATGCCCAAGTAATTGTCAGTAAATTCTCCTGTCTTGTAACTTGCACATCCATCGTTAGCTGCGCTGTAGCTGGCTAGCTCTTCGAAGCGCGACACTGGCAAGCATATCACCCACTCGGTTCAAAACTGGGAGCAGCCAGCTGGGTCGACGCCACCGTGAAATCAATTTGTATGCTTTTCTCTCGTCGTGATCAATCGCAGCAGATTGATCATGCAACCCTTGTGATGTAGGGGTGTGTTACCGATGAAATCTTACAGCTTTTCTATGACCAAAGTAAATCAGCCTTGACAGCTTTTATTAACGCGTGTAATGTAGGCGAGGCTACTACAGTGGTTGCGTATAAGATTGTTCTTTTTATTATTTGTTTTTCTATTTACAGAACATATTAATTTAAATATGTATTGGGACTGAACGTGTTTACCTGTGACATGTTTACCTGATTTGGAAGGTGTCGAGTCAGTCGAGACGAGACTAGTAATTATCCTGCCTGACATTGGAATACATATTTTCCCAAGTGTGAAACCTAAATATGACTACCGTACATCAATGATTTCAGACTATCAGGTCTGACAGGTTAGGTTAGGCTATTTATTTAACAAAATAGCCTGTTGCAGTTTAACATTTAGTGTTAATCACATTTTTGCAAGGTTTTGCATTCTGATGTGCAATGTGCAAAACCCTGTCAGATTTCTTGTGAGATAATACTTGAAAGACTTTATGCACGTGTGTGAGATTAAATGTATAGCCTGTCACCTTTTTCTTTCACATCATGTCCCCAGGGATAATTCTAAAGTGCCCCTGACAAATATTAAGTCATTTTTTCCTTTATCTTCTAAGTCGGCTGTCTACTTTTATTATTATTGTTATTATTATTATTATTATTATTATTATATATATATTTTTTTTTAAATACATTTTATGGCTGCTAAATTACTACCACCCCAGTCGCTGTCATTTCACCCACACACATTTGGACAGAGGTCTTAATTTTAGTAATTTGCTGTGTAATGCACTAGGCCTTCGTGAATGGAGCTGGTGGAGTTCACACTATATACAAAAACAAATAATTTATAATAATACGACACATGGTCCATAACAAGGCATAGTCTAGGGTATTGTTCTCCACCTTTAGGCTTTTACCAAATAACCTGTTTGTCCCCCTGTTTGGAATGAAGGTCTGATTTGGCAGTGCCTCGTGTTTCACTTTGCTCAAGGCTAGTATTGCACGTTTGAGTGTGTGTGTGTGTGAGAGAGAGAGAGAGAGGGAGGGAGAGAACTATGGGTGAGTTTTGAATAGAGCTGCTACACTAACTGCAGTCAGTGCTGTCATCCCACGGTTTCTGGGAGTCCTGCCACAGGGTTGGGCACTGTTACCGCCATCGGCACCTGGTTTAAATTAGAAATATGCCTCATGTGACAAGAGAACGTCCAATCGGCTTGCCTACGCTGGGAGCCACAGAGTGCTGGTCGTTTGCTCGTCTCTCATCATAATTTAGGAACAATTTACAGAATAAGCCCACAGAGAGGGCAACAGTTTAGGAGTCTGTTGCACAAGGTGTCTTGTCCACAGCAACAAATAGCCAAGCAATCACTTTGATGAGAGTGGGGTGGGAGGTGGGGAAATTACATTGATGACAAGATGACCTCGGGGATGCACTCTGGCATCGATTACGTCGGTGGCGTGACGCAACGCAAGGCCGCTGGGTGCGGTACAAGTAGAGAACACTGTGGGGATACGGTGCTGTATTAAACTGCAGGAAGGGAGAATGTCCATCTCCCGGGGAACAAGAGTTTCCCAGCAGAAGTTGATCCAGCTGCCCTTTTAATGTTCATGTTCACGTGCCCACGCTGTGCCCACCACAGCCCAACCTCCTGGCTCTAATTGTCTCCCCCCCCCCCCCCCCAAAGATCTGCAGCTGCAGTTTTCTTATATTCACTAGCCTGTTATTAAAGCATGTTTTTTTTTCTCCAATAGTTTTACTTCTTTCTCTGACACACCATTAGATCAATTTACTATGGATTCCACGCAGCACTCTTGAAAGGTTGTGTGTGTGGACAGGGAGGGGTAGGGGGGATGAGGTGCAAACATCGCACCCCCCCCTTCTGATTTAAAGCTACATTTGCTGTGGTTGTGGTTTCCACATGCAATTAATTGCACAGCCTCATTGCAGTGCAACAGGGGCTGCAGTGCTTAGAGCCCCAACCCAACTGAGAGCCGGGCTGCAGTTGTGAGAGCCACAGGCTACAGCTGTGTGTGCGTCTTCTGTGTTCACCGCGCGCTCATCTATTCTGGTACATGAGTGCGAGAGATCATATATTAATTTATTTATTTATTATAAACCAGGCAGCAGCGGCGTGAAGACAGAAACCTTCCTTCCGAGATGTGAAATCAAGCTCCTGTTGTTGGCAGCTGAATCGACTGAAGTGTGCCTTCGCGCAGCCTTCACCGTTTTCTTTGTACTGTAGTCAACAAGACCGCTTGTGCTGGGGGAAAATACAGCATACAACATGAGCCGGTGGTAATAAAAGCGAGGCTTCACCAGGATGTACTCCCTCCCATGCTTATCCTGACTATATATTCAGCTTAAGTACTGTAGCTTTGTTGGTAAAAGAAACCCAAAGACAACTTCCCTCGAGTGTGTAAGGATTCATTGACATGTTGTGCACAAACTAGGTCGACGAAAAGGTGTGTGTGTGTGGGGGGCTTTAAGGGAACCTCTTTCGACGGCCTCAGAACAAGGCTGTTTATCCACAAGCCAAGCGTGTGTGTTGCTGAATTACCTGCCCCCCCCCCCCCCCCCCAGTCACCAGACAAGCATATGGCGCTGGAGGAGACTAAGAACTACACCACCCAGTCTCTGGCCAGCGTGGCCTACCTGATCAACACGCTGGCCAACAACGTCCTGCAGATGCTGGACATCCAGGCCTCGCAGCTCCGCCGCATGGAGAGCTCCATCAACCACATCTCCCAGGTAGAGAGGCGGAGAGCGTGTATAGCTGGAGTTGATTCATGTACCGTTTAGGAAGCTGTGGCAGGCTTGCATGCGGGCAAGCCTTTTTATACATGTGATTAAAGTGGCTCTATATGACCTTGCACCACTATGTGTCACACTAAGCACACCAGCATCTCAGACAAAATCAGTTTCTTAAACCACACATACGTTTGCACGCGTGGCCTGCCTGAAAAACAAAGAACAGCATCTTGAGGGAGGGAGTTTGAGGTCATTCTCTGCTCAGAATGCAATTACTCCACTATATATTTACATTAAAAATAGTTTAAAATGGTTATTGATGATAGTAATTATATAATTATGATCATATTTGCTACTTTATTAAAGGCAAAGTAATCTATTGCAAGCTAAATGTGAGCTAATACACTGTTCGTCAACATCAACAATTATCTCCTCATTTTCGCTAGCTTACCTTTCTCTGTGCGTGTTGAAACAATAATATTATACTTCTACACAGCCCTGGCTCCGTAAATTGGAACATAAACACAGTGGCGAACGCCGCTCGTATCAACAACGCACTGCGCTTTGCTTGACAATGCATTTTGACGTGTGCTACTGTTTGGATTTGAGCTCAAAGTTATCAAGAATGAGTGCCCATACCTTTTTAATGTTTAAAATATGATATGAAGGGCCTTTTGTAAAGAGATTGAAGGTAACTATGATTAGTGTCAGTAATATTGGTCTGTTGCATCTTGACCACAGACGGTGGACATCCACAAAGAGAAGGTTGCCAGGCGGGAGATCGGCATCCTTACCACCAACAAGAACACCTCGCGCACACACAAGATCATCGCCCCGGCCAACCCGGAGAGGCCCGTGCGCTACATCCGCAAGCCCGTCGACTACAGCCTGCTGGACGACATGGGCCACGGGGTCAAGGTGGGGTGGTCTTTCCTCCTAAATTGATAGATGGATGCGTGTGTGCGTACGTTGTTATTGGTGGGCTGTTGACACGGGGCCAAGTAACATCTCTCTTGCCTTTTGCTTCTGTAAATAAGATGAGCTTGTTTCATAGCAACGCAGGTGTCTAAAGTAGCAGTGGGCTCACATTGACGGCGGTCACTATCGTTGCTTACCGGTCTTTTTATTAATGCATACATGTGGCCTTTGTCTCCTTTCTTTCCTTATTCACCCACTAACCTAATGATTTCCTGTTTTTCTCTCTGCCTGCTTGCCTATTATACCGCCTATTAAAATCAACCCTAGTGGTTGCTGAGGTTTAAGGTAAGTGTGTGTGTGTGTGTGTGTGTGTGTGTGTGTGTGTGTGTGTGTGTGTGTGTGTGTGTGTGTGTTTTGCAGCAGTTTAATTCATATTAGTGTGTGTGTTGTTGTTCTTTTACGGTTGGTGGTGTCAGCTCCTTCACCACAGTGAACTGGGACTTTCCCCTCTCTCCCATTCACAGGCCAGCGCTCAGAACATGAAGGCAGGAGCAGGCGGGCTCCCTCGCACCAACCCACCCACACAGAAGCCCCCCAGCCCCCCCATGAGCGGGAAGGGCACCCTTGGGTATGTAGTGGTCCGCTCGCCTTGAGATGTGGCCTTTTTTTATTTTATTTTTTATTTTTTTGACGAGGAACGCAAGCTTTTGTGCTTGTCGCTTCAAGGGTAACGCAATGACTCTTTCACCAGGTTTCATTATAGCTGTTATTGAGTTAGCCTCCCATAACTTGTTTTATAGGGCCTTTTCACTTGTCATCAAGGCGGTTCTCTTTGTGACGTTTGTTTTACTTGTGCTGGTCAGACTAATTGGTGGGAAGAAGCTCAAAACAGGCTTAGATGTCTATCGAAATGCATTCCTTTTATAACTTTTTATACTGTCATTTATTTTATTATAATACAATTGACATTAGTATTCTTTCCTATCTCCACCAAAGAAATGTTATTTTCTGTTTTTGGTTTCAGTTTGTTTTATAAGCTAATTGGTACAGTAGATTGTCTATGCAGCTGACGTATAGCAGGCATGAGTCAGGGCACCCTGGTCACATCACCAGGTGGCAAGCTCTCAGATGTTCACACCCTCGCTATTTATTTTGTCACTGGCGCAAAATTGTGTGTGTGCGTGGCTTTGTTGCAAAGGTCAGTGTCCTTGGATAACAGCAGTCGGTCTACGAAAATCACCTCTAGCCTAGCAGCCAAACTGCTACTAGCTTGTCTCATACTAGTTTTGGGCCAAGCCACTGGGGCAGATAAGCGTGACTGTTCTGACTGCCCCTCACGTAAAGTCTCTTATCCTGGTCAGAGCCTGTGGGTGTTCCGCGAAGCCACTTACTCCCACTAAAAAAGATGCTTGTGCCGTAGATAAGTGCTCCGTCTGCACTTACGGTATCTTGCTGATCTGTTCTCCTGGGAGGTGGTTGAGGAGGATGTATTTTTTTGGTTAAATTTCAGGTGGAGAGGATATGAATGTTGCTACTTGTTTAAGGTGTGTGTGCTCTCTGTCAGTTACAGCTATGTAGTGTTGTCCTGGCACCTGCCTGGGTGTCTGTAGCGATCGTTTGTTTGTTCCTCTTCCCGTGACAATGCATGCCTATGCAGGCGTCTTTGTTTGATCCGCTTATGTTTGTTTATTGTTGTATGTTTATATGTATTTTTGCAAATCATTTATCCAAATCCTTGCCCCACCTCACCCCATCCTGGCTTCCCCATATTGGCTGCGCCATAGCAACATTACAACATTGCAACTGTCAGCCTCGTGTGACCGTGTTTGAAAGATGTGTAAAGTTACTAGGGCTGGGCAAAAATCAGATCCCGATATATTTAGGTTGAATTATCGGTATCTTCTATAAAGTGGGTAAAATATTCAGGAGGAGAAAAAACTGTAAACCTGTCGGAAATTTAACTCTTTTTTTTTTTCTTTTCTTTTTAGCAACTTAATTGTAGTTGTTCATGGTTAAATCCATAGCAGATTTGTGAATATTGCAGCTATAATGACAGTTAACTCAATTTAATACACATTTTATTACAGGGTACTACATACTAGCTGTCTCTATTTGTCAGAAACTGAAATTGAGCATGTGACTCACATCTGCTCATTGGCTACCCGGAAAAATTGCGAATACAACTATATCTATATAAAAGATATTGTCAAATTTGATATCTTTAAAAAAAATATGCCAATATAAATTAAATGTCGCCCAGACCTAACAGTTACATAGCATCTTATTATCCAGATATGGTCACTTTGTGCTACATTAGCATAGGCTGCAGATTTGTTAAGAGCCTGCTGTCTAGGGGGGGAGTTTGTTTTGGGGAACTCAATTGAAAACCGCTTGTTGTGTAAGTGAAATCATTAGCAGCCTGTTATCAGAACAGAGTTCCCAGATTGATGATGATGTAAGTAAATCATAGAGAGGTGGACCTTCAACATCAGCTCATTGCCATAGGATACTGTGTTTTCTGCCTGACTGCAGCTCCTCTGGTTAGACGTGTTCGGCCACGGTGCCAAACGACACCTGTTCAAGACATGCCCCCACCCCCCCGCCCAATGGTCCCCCAATCACCTGTCGCCTCCCATTTATTACGTTTGCCCCCTCCCCCTTTCTTGTTTTGTTCCTTGCTCTCCCCCACTGGCTCCTACTGTTCCTTCTCCCTCTCCTCCCCCACCCACACTGATGTGGGCGTGTCTCTCCCACCCACCCCCCCGAACCTCTCACAGGCGCCACTCCCCCTATAGGACGCTTGAGCCGGTGCGTCCCCCTGTTGTCCCTAACGACTACGTCTCGAGCCCGACGCGCAACACGGCGCCCCCCCAGCCCAGCCCTGCACGCACTGCATCCGTTAATCAGAGGACTCGCACGTACAGGTATCTCCTCCCCCCCCCCCCCTCCCTTAATGCCCTCTTCCCCCAAGCATGTCTCTTTACACCTCTGGAACACGCCCCCCTTTCTCCCCGTGCCCCCAACCTCCTTTCCACTTCTACTAGCAGCACACTAAGATGCACACTTTGAAGCGATCCACCTTTTCTTTTTCTTTTTTTGTAGATTTTTTTGCCAGACTTTTTCTCCCTGCCCCGCCCCACTGTTCTAGCTCCCCCAGAAGCCCCGCGTGTGTCCGAGTACCTCGCGCTGGACCCTGGGGGGGGGGGGCTAAGATTAGCTTCCCGCTACAGTGTTTCTCCTCCAGACTCTGGATCGCCATAGACAGCTGCGTAAACATGCCGTATAAGCTTTAACGGGCTTGCTAAGTGGACCGACCTGCTTAATTGGACATAAAAGATGTCGTCCTCCCTGTGGCGGTTGCACTGCGGCGTAGCCTAATGGAGCAAGTAAAAAACCCGAGGCTTGTGTTCACTGTGGCTAGACGGGGGATTCTACGGTGATTATTTATAGACGCTGTCAGACTCGCGAGGGCCGCGATGCAACGTCCACCAGCTGTGCTGGTTTGTTCCGCGAGACGGTGCGTTATTGATTCTACTGACGCGGTAGCTAGGCGTAATAAACCCCCCCCTTCCCACCACCGAACTATCCTTTTTATAGCATCCCCTCCATCTCCATCTGTCACTCATGGCTTTATAAGCGGGGTGCTCCATGTCTCAACGCTTTCCGCCCTGCATTCCGTCTCAAGTCTCACCTGTCTCGCCTGTGTCCACGGCAACGCCTCCGGGCTCCTTCCAATGGCTCTGAACACACGTCCAGTAAGGCGGCGAGGAGGCTAGCCTGTAGCTAACTCATAGGTCTCTCTGGGCCGAACTTGTCCCCCCCCCTGCTTGGCTGCACTTCCCCCAGTGTCGCGGGGAGCTTGGCAGCACAAGATGGCTGAAAGGAGAATGCCATTGTGTGAAGTCGTTCAAAAATGACCACCAACTGGCAAAGGAAACCTGGGCTTGCAAACTGCTTGACTGCTGGCACAAATGTTGAGTTTACTGTGCTTTAAAACTGCAGTAAGACTCACCCATTGCCTTTTGAATGTTCAATTGTAATTACTGGCCAATACATTCTTGATCTCCAAAATGTATCGGATACATGGCTGTACACCATTTTGGAATGAATGTATTTGAAACACATTTTCTCCATGGGCCAATACGTATCAGTACTGCCAGGTTTAAGCTCTTCACCCAGTGGCCGGAGTGTGCAACTGCATGTGGGTTGCGTTATGTGTACTGTAGTCTGACTTGTGTGTGTGCGTGCGGGGGGGGGGGGGGGGGGGGGGGGGGGGGGGGGGGGGGGGGGGGGGGGCGCCCCCCCCCCCCCCCCCCCCCCGCCTAGCAGCAGCGGCAGCAGCGGCGGCAGTCACCCCAGCAGCAGTCGCAGCAGCAGCCGAGAGAACAGCGGCAGCGGCAGTGTGGGCGTCCCTATCGCCGTGCCGACCCCGGCTCCGCCCACTGCCTTCCCAGGTAAACGCTAGCACCAGCTCCTGCCATAATGATATCGGTGGCCCCCTGCTGGCCAGATGCAGTAGTGTCGTAGACCTAGCACGACTAAACCTCCAGGGTTCCTGTTTATAGTTTCAGGGTTTACTTGGTATTTAGCTTAATCAAGTATATTTGTCTTGTTTTCAGTACTGAGTTTGTTTAAAATAAATAACACCATATGCCTTACTTATGTGTGTGTGTATATACATATACACACTTTTTTAAATTATTTTTTTATTTTGGCAGGGTGTTTTTTGCAGCGCCTGGTTTAATGTTTCATGCAGTGTGAAAAGTGTTAATTGAATATACATGCTCATCACACAATGAATATTGAGGGGGTCTGTTGTAGGCATGTAGGAACTCTGGCTTGTAGCCTCGTTCCTTCCTTCTGACTGTTACCTGTTCTCCACCTCTCCTTCTTTCCTTCCTTCCCTCCTTCCTTCCTCTTACTTATTCTCTGGACCCCCATTGCACTCGCGCCGTGCAGTCCCAGGTACCGCCCCCTCCTCCAACTCTAAGCCTCCCTCTAACACCTCCGCCACCACCCCGGGACCCACTGCTACGGCCATAGACAGCCCCCCGCAGGCCCCCAACCCCCCTGCCGAGGTCCCGCCCGTGCCACCTCCCCCGCCCCAGCTTCCTCCCTCCACTAACACAGGCCCCGTTGCTTTTGTTAACCCTACACAAGGTGAGTCCCACCCCCCCCAAACCCCACTTTAACATTCCTCCACATTCCTCCAACACAAAACTCACGTTTGCACTTATCCCCCCCCTTCACCCTTTCACCCCTTCACGCTCCAAGTCTTGCATCACCCCGCATCTGAATGCTCCCCCCTGTTCAACGTCCGCCAGTTGCCATGGATACAACATTGGGTGTGTCTGACAGCTCACAGGGCTCTTGGTTCACTATGCACGCTGGTATTAAAAAAGAACCTAAGTTATTTCAGCTCAACACATTTCTGCAAATGATGTTGATTTGATAGTGTTGCGGTGAATTACAGCGCTGTATTCTGCATTGCTCAGCCCCACCTGCCTACTGTTCTGCCCGTTTGAGCTTTCAGGCCGCCATTCTGCTTCTCATCCCCGTATACCTCCCTCCCTAAGGCCGCACGGTCAAGTGCTCCGCTCTGTGCTGCTGACTGCAAACTAAACTTCAAAGTGCAGCCTGTCACTTGTGTAAACGCACGAGTCCCCGTGGACATGACCTCCAAACCCCCCCTGTTCGCACCACCAGAATGCTTCCATATCTGCCCGCTAATGGCGTCTCATCAGCTGACGCTGTCTGTATCTGTGTCTGTGTCGTTGGCAGTCTGTTGTTTGTTTTTAGTTTCCGTCCCTTCCATCCAAAGCATTTGACTTTGTCAATTTCTTGTTTTGCTCATAATCGTTGGCTTTTAACTAGAATGGGGTTACTTTACACTTATCCAATGGCCAGGTAACTGGTTACATGTTTAACTTAACTGTAATATACTGTATGTCGGAGATGTGGCAAAACATTGGTAAAATGATAGATGACGACATGGGCTTGCTTGCCAGAGCTCACTATGCTGCCCCCTGGTGTTCGCTTGTCCCAGGTGCGCCTCAGTTCTACAGCATGAACCGGCCTGCACAGCAGTCCCAGAACCTGCCAGTAGGGGGCTCCCTGCCCTACCGCCGGCCCTCCTCTGTTACAGGACAGCCTAACCAGGCCCTCAACCAGAGCCAGCTCAATGGTGGGCCCCACTACAACCAGAATCAAGGTATGCCAACTAGGCTGCACTGTTATCATGGGAATGGCGGTCCAGAACGCCGTCACATCACATGTGAGGCTTGATTGTCGACGTTCCCAAATCATTATTTATTTGAGGCAGTTGGAGTCCTTAATTTGCGGCTCTCAAGATGTCCGCCATGTTTTTATGGAAGGGTCCCCTTTCTTCTTGTGGGCTGTCGTGTCCCATGAGCCTGACATTGTCTTCACAACCCTGTGTGTTGCCCACCTCTTTGTCGTTTAGAATTTTTTATCGCCATTTTGTGACTCACTGAATCGTTCATCTGGTAGTCTTTTGGCCCCGCGAGGTGTTTCATTTGCAAATGAATGTTCTTACATTCATTAATAATAATTCTTGGATGCTATATTCTGCTACATGCAGCCTATTGATGTTGCAATTGGTCTTCATTATATAATGTGTTATGTGTACAGTATATTAATGCTTGTTACTGGTTTAAAGCTGCATATGCTAACTATATGGACTCCTGATTGCTACTAGTATTAGTAATGTAATTACTCCTGCTAAGTCACATTGAAACAAACGTCGTGACTCGAGGCCCATCCCGCCACACAAGTGGTGCTGAAAAAGCAGGTTACTATGGTAACAGACAGGTTATCCTATGCGGCTTTAAATATCAGACATATTTTGTCATTGCAGCTGTGATGTGTGTTTTAATGTCTGTCTCTCGCTATTCTTGATTTCCTCCCCCATAATCGCTCTCACCTGTTCTCTGAACACACGACACCTCCTTCTCTTCACTTCTGTCACTGTGTGTGTGTGTGTGTGTGTGTGTGTGGTGGCAGGCCCGCTCGCACCCCCTCCCCCGTCCATGCAGATCACGCCCCAACTGCCCCTGATGGGTTTTGTGGCCCGGGTTCAGGAGACCAGTAAGTGTCTTTCAGCTCTGCACGCTCTGTTGTCGTCGTCATTACCCCTTCTTCCGCCCACGCACACACACAAACCTCATCTACACCCCCCCCCCATCGCTGAGGGGACCGTTTCTAGCGAACGCTGACATCGACTTGGCCGGTGTCAAGCGCTAGCTGTTGGTGCTAAAGCGTCCGACGTCCGAAAGGGGGGTAATGCAGAAATTAAACGTGCATACCCCCGTTCTGTGTTTATGTTCCGTGAGGAAGTATTTCACCCACATTTCCTTTTTTTATATATGTGGTTGCCTTACAATGTGTACCAAATGTGATTTCTCGCCATGTGGCTGGTAGAGCGCTCGTGCAAACTGCTTAAGAAGCCCACCATATAGTTACCGTGCCTGGAAGCAGGTGCACGTGCACATGACTTCACGCTTGACACAAACAAACGCGATGAAGCTACCAAGCAAAGGGTCACGCACCGCACGATGTAAATAGTGATGCATGTTTGTGTGTGTGTCCTTGTGCATGCATGTGATTCTACCCGTTCTGCCCTATATGTGTGCCTTGCATGACATTGTGTGTCCGTTTCCCTCTTTTGTATCAGTGGAAAGTCCTTTTTCCATTTCCTTTGAAATGCTTCTATTGGGAAGACCGTATTGACATGAATTAGGGGGAGAGCCACGGTCACCGGGCCATCAATGCATGTTTACAATCGCAAGTCAAATCTGCTTAAAAAAATAAAGAAAATGTCTTAATATATTTGGTGACTTTGCCTCAAACTAAGGTTTAAAAAGCTGTTTCACCCCACAGGTTCCACTCATGCAACGCATGCGTATAAGTCGTCTTGCGTCTGTGCAACCACGCGCTTGGCTAAATCGGTTAACGCTTGGCGGTTCTAAAGCAGACGATTGGCTCTTTTGGGTGGAGGGGCGGGATATGTGCCCTCCAACCAGAATATTGGGAGTTTCTGTGTTCTCCCATAGAGCTCCATTTAAAAAAATAAAATATGCCTCCTCTATATTACGTTGCACCGCCCCCTTCCTTTTCACCAATTGGTCCCCGGCTTTTTCCCACCCCCGCCCAGTCACAGACGCACCGCCGCCGCCTCCGCCCTGCGAGGAGCCCGTGTTCGAGGACGCCACCGCCCCCCCTCCCCCCCCGCCGCCGGACAACTACGCGGACGAGGAGGACGAAGAGGACGAGGAGTCCGCCGTGGTGGAGTACAGCGACCCGTACGCCGAGGAGGACCCGCCCTGGGCACCGCGCTCCTACCTGGAGAAAGGTACTGCTGCCCTGCGCCCTTGAGCAAACTCGAATATGAGATTTAATGACAGAAGCGACATAGAGCCGCTTTAAGACATGTATCTCATCCAGCCTGTAAATATAATCTGACCATTTTATTTAACGACTGTCAGAGCAGCCAGCACTCTGTTTACATCTCACCTCGTCACTCGCGTGTGTCTAGTGGTGGCCATCTACGACTACGCGCGAGACAAGGAGGACGAGCTGTCGTTCCAGGAGGGCTCCATCATCTACGTCATCAAGAAGAACGACGACGGCTGGTTTGAAGGCGTGATGAGCGGCACCACGGGCCTGTTTCCCGGCAACTACGTTGAGTCCATCATGCACTACGCCGACTGAACGCCTCCCCTCTATTCCCTGATTGGCGGGGGGGGGGGGGGGGGGGGGGGGGG
>JAODTR010000012.1:43535-60452 GCA_025399935.1 Amblyopsis rosae | reverse complement strand
GTAGACTACTGGTTAAGGTTGCTATTACTATGTAGTCCTGTCAGAAGCTCTTGAGGCAGGGTAGACTACTGGTTAAGGTTGCTATTACTATGTAGTCCTACCAGAAGCTCTTGAGGCAGGGTAGACTACTGGTTAAGCTTGCTATTACTATGTAGTCCTACCAGAAGCTCTTGAGGCAGGGTAGACTACTGGTTAAGCTTGCTATTACTATGTAGTCCTGTCAGAAGCTCTTGAGGCAGGGTAGACTACTGGTTAAGGTTGCTATCTCCATAATCTAGTGTTTCCGCACAGTCGTCTGTAAATGGAAACACAAACAAAACAATCAATACAATCGAGACCTGTTAAAATGTAATTACTTGAAATCATAGGCTACATACACATAGCCTCTACCGAAATATAACTGAAACTATAAAATTTTATGATTTCAAGTAATTACATTGTAACATGTCACGATTGTATATTGATTATTTATCTACAACCAGGAGCTAATACTTGCGCTGAGATTGCATGCCCATATAGCTAAAAATAAACCAGTGGTGGTAACTCTTGTCGTAACAGTCAATACCAAAGTCTTCATCCTAAGACGCCAAAGGCTTTCTAACGCTTCGAAAATTGACGCGAAAGGCCATTGACCAAGCTGCAGTTTTTGACGAGTTGGGAGTGAGAACGTGTTGGCACACGAGACACACGTGATGAGCAGTAGCCTACAGTATGTGCTCTGCCTGTGTTCCCATGGGCAAGGCGAATAGCAGGCATCTGTCACGTTGAAGGGCCATAAACACACATAATCATGCACGCGTGTTGCCGAGGCAACCAGGAGCACGGGGCCACGAAACATTAGGCAGACTCTTTTCAAAGCGTGTTCGCTGTGTGTCTACTGTAATTGAACATATGTTTAACTGCCTGTTGAGATGTCTTTATGGGCCATTGGGTGTTCCATACATCTATGAAGTTACCATTTTCACAAATGACTTGTGCAGCGGTAGTGATGCAAACAGAATCACTTGTCATTGACATAGACCTCCCACAACACATAATACATTATGTGTAAGATATTATATTGCATTTCTGGTTTAACATTTTTTATTTTATTTTATTATTTTCTAGAGATCTGGCTGTATCAATAGGTTTAGTTAATTTCGGCAACACCTGTAGTACGTAGGAGGTAAATAAGCAAGTCCAAAACCAAAAAGCGTGGAACTATACCTCCGATTATTCAGGCAATGACAAGGGCCAGTGGAATCAATATGCTACAGCCTTAGTTAGAAATAGCAGGCAAAGGAACATTGTCCATGTGGAAGTATTTGAGATGGTACAGCTTCAGGATACACAAGTCCATATAAGTTGGCCAGTCGCTCTCCAACGTTGTGGTTCTCTACGTCTATTCACTGCGCGTTTTTTATACCTCGTCTCCTCTCACGACCGCTCTCTCCGTTACCGCGCCAACAGAAGCCTAGCGTTCTGCGTCCTCCGCACTGACACGCCGCTCTCTCTGTGCGTGTGTGTGTGTGTGTGTTTGACTAGTTGCCACGGCGCCCAGACATCCACGCGGCGCCCCAGACTCAAGGTGCTCGGCGACAGCCGCAGGGCGAGAGCCCTGACAACCGATTGTCACGGCGGGCATCGCGCGCGGCACGGCACCGGCCTTTTCCCTGCTCGGTCGGAAATTTCTCCGGCAACCATTAAACCACCACCCGCCCTTCATCCACCCTCTCGCTGCAGGCTACCCTCGCCCCCCGCCTGCAGCACGGTTTGCTAAGTGCTCGTCATCGCTCCTGCGGTCTGGCTCCCCTGGCCGTGTGCACGGAGGGGGGGGAGCGCTGTCTGCAGTCATCAAGCCCTCGCCATCTCCCGGTGTCAGCTCACGTTTTGGCAAGGCCGCGGACTAGCTGCCAAAGCCTGTGTGCATCACAGTCAAACCCCCCTTGCTCCTGGCACGCCGGCTGCAAAACACACCACTCATCCCCGCTACGGAGACCTCTCAACCACAAGTACTGAGACTACAGCGCCACGGCTCTAGACAGCTAGCCTTCTCCGCTGGGTAAATCATGGGAGCAGAGTGATTTACCTTGTTCTATCTTGTAAGCATTTGTGGACCCACCCACGCACACACAAACACTTAATTTCAAGGGGTTTATAATACATTATATTGTCCGTGTCTGCAGTTAAAAGAATTGCAAGGTTTGAGATGGAGGACATTTGTTAAGATTAAGTACTAAACTAGCCTACCTGCTTAATACATATTTACAAGTCATAGATTTTATAGTTGTAACCCCTGAATTTCCTTTCAGGTAAAACAGTAAAACTATTATAATTGAATAATGTTATCTTAACCAATCATTTGAAATACCTAACAACCAGTCCACAAAGAATAATGTTATCTTAACCAATAATTTGAAATACCTAACAACCAGTCCACAAAAGACACAACTGCACATTTATAGATTGAATGCCCCAGAAAGCCTGCTATTTCAACATTTAAATAGTGCTTTGTATTGCAGCACTCTGCAATAACAGCCATAAAAGCCAGTTACACTATAAGACCACTTTAAATTCATCAAATGTGACTCCAAATCCATTTAGAAAAATTGAATAATAGATTTGATATCAAATAATTCCAGGATTTAGGACACTTTAAATGAGGTCAATTTGCCCACCGTGACATTCTGTAAACTTTTATTTGTCAGCCTGTAGTGCCAAAACGACAGTTGATGTTTGGGAATACTTTTAAACTGGCTGAAATCAATATGCTGGCGTAGACAAATGTCAAGATTTAACATTATATAATTTAAAATGCTATTTGTCCAAGGTTGCACACAAGTTGCTACAGGCTAATCAATACACTGTGCTGTGTATAATTAAAATGTATGAGGCAGAAACTATCTTGATTTATTCTTTACAGGGACGAGTTTACCAGGTTAGGTGCATTTGCAAGCGTATATACTTTAATAAATTTACTGTAGACATATTCTCCCATCTCTTACTTTCAGCTTGAGGTCAAAATGTTGTTGTTTACCTCTCTATCGATTTCCCTACAGCCAGTTAAAAACAGTTAAAAACTAAAGTTGTGAACTGGGGTCCAAACTGAGGTTCAGGGAAGCTCTATCATACGTGTGACTTTAAAGCAAGGGTCTCAAACTTCAGTCTTCCAAAAAGGGCCACTGTGTTTAGTTTGTGATACTTTTCAGGTACGGAGAGTGCCGAGGCTTGAGAACCACCATAGGCATGGTACGATCTGGAAAATTCACGGCATGAATTATCCTGGCCAAAATAATTGCATAGACGATATAACCACGATTATTTATTAGATTTTTTTTTTTTTACTCTTATAAACTCTATACTGGAATCACTTGATCAAACCGTTAGTATTGTATAATGACACATACTGTATCTATTTTGTATGATGATTTGTGGTTTCAAAACACAAATCATTTGCGGAACAAAGCTACGCACACGCGGAACTTCAGCCACGGTGGTGATTGATTAGAAAGATGCAAGCTAATCAATAAATTTGAAAATCCATACAACTGGGCTGTACAAGTGAGCTAGACAGCTTTTCTCAAGTCACTTGTGAAAATATTCATACTTATGTGAGGATATTCACGATTGTCCCGATAATGAACGTTCACCACGATACGATTATCGTCAGTATTTTTACACACCAACCAACCTCGTGACGTTCGCTTTCTAATGGCCACATGTCTGTCTGAATCCCTAAACGTCCATGCTGCTAGTGCAGCCAGTGATGACTAACGAGGTGCAAAATGTCCGACGTTCATCCCCAGCTCTTTGGCATCTCCCTCTGTGCACCGGGAGAGACGATCGGCGGCGAAACCTATTAACGCGGGGATGATTAATGTGCTCAGATGAACCCGGCACTCTAAATCATTCTTTAAGGTTTACGCACACGACACGTTGTAATTACATAATCGCAAATGACCCAGGGAAAATACTTAGTAGTAGTAGCGCTGGAGAAGGCACTGCCACTACTAAACGTCAGTTCATTTATTTATTTGATATTATTTATTTGATATTTTTCTGTGTTTTTGTGAGTACACAGACTGGCAGATGGTGTGTCAACAGTGGAAGCACACAGTCATATGGGCAACATGCATACATCACATTAATGGAGGAGACACTGATACATTCAAAAACATGTTGACGTCTTTAGCATGCTGACGTATCTGCAAATGTGTCCATTTCCAAGCTGGCTGTAGCAGTGATGTCTCATGTAGTGTTTGTGTCTCACAGGGACCCATTTGAACTCTTACCTGCCCGCTATTTATACTATCCCTACAAAGGGCCCAATGTACAGTAATGGACAATCTTGGAAGCAGAATGTTTCTCCCTGCTGAGCTGGACATCATGTTGAATTACGGAGAATATACTGGATATGTATTTACACTATGATATTTTCTGATAAAGGTCTTGGTTAAATTACTTGGTAGACCGGATTTGAACTTAATCGTCCTGTCAGTTAAAGAAAGAAGAAAAAAGCAGACTACAAAACAACTAGATTTTTACAATATGGAATTAGCAACAGATGCGTACCATTTACTACAATTGCTTAAATTCATTTAGTAATTGCACAAAAATGTGCCATGGGAAAACAATCTATTTGATTGCGGCATAAATATTGATTTGAGCCCGTAACTTCTCAATAACTCTATGTCACATGAGACAATGACAATAACAGATAATAGGCATAGGAAACAAAGACCAAAGACCCAGAGGTATTAATATGTCAATGTTCTGTACATATCACAGCATGGTCTGTAATTAATGCATCTTAACTATTGCAAGCTAAATAAGCTAATACACTATTTTGTTAAATTCACCAAATATCTTCCCGCATTTCGCTATCTTAACATTCTCTGTGCCTGTTGAAATAATAATCGTATACTTCCACACAACACTGGCTCCGTAAATAGAATATATAAATAAATAGGAACATAAACAATTGGCCAACACCGCTCGTATCAACAAAGCCGCAGCGCTACGCTCTGCTTCACAATGTGTTTGGATGTGAGGCACCGCCGCAGAGGACCGCGGAGCGATACTGTTTTGATCTGAGCTCGAAGATGGTGGTGAGTCGGTTGGGAGCAATCAAAATGAACACTTATTTTTATTGACTCAGGACTCATGATTCCTTTATGGTCAAATGAGTCTTCGGGTCTTCTGGGTATTTGATTCGCCGCACAGATCACCAAAGACGCACGGCAAACAATATTGTTACTAACACAGCTGCACAGTAAATGCTTCCAATAGCCTCGTGCTTTTTAATCACATTGCAATTTGAGTGAAAATAATCCCCAGTATTTTATTCATTGTTCACGTGAAAAGACACACACTGACACAAACGTCGTTCGTTGCTCACATTAACCTTGCAATGGCAAGACTTTATCTTTAATAAACAATGTGCAACTCTTCTGAATATCCTTCTAGTTTTGCAAGACCGCAACAGCATTTGTATGTTACTTGACCACACAATCTATTGCATTAAATATGTATCCAACGGAATTGTGGCCATATGTTTTATTCAGACGACCTCTGTACACTAGGCTGGTACTCATGTGCCTCTTGAGCAAACAAAACTGGTATCTCCCATATTAAGGTCATGTTTAGGTGGACGATGGCCAAGTGGTCATGTTTGTCAGAGCATGTCTGTCATGCCCTGATAACTCCACACACTAAATAACTTAGAAATACTGTATGTGTCTAGGAGTGGGTGAGGGGCTGAGAGGGGGACCCCCATTAAAGGTGTAGTCAGCTACTGCAAGCTAATTTGTAAGCTAATACACGTTTCATCAAATACACCAAATATCTTCTCGCATTTTGCTTAGTTCTCTGCGTTTGTTGAAAATATAATTGGATACTTCTACACAGACCTGGTGCCGTAACTGGGAGCATAAACAAAGCGGAGAACACCGCTCACATCAACAAAGTCGTAGCACTATGCTCTGCTTCACAATTTGTTTCAATGTGTGGACGAGCAGAGGGATATTATTAGCAAGCGTTCTTGAAAAGAACTTACCCTGCCTGTCAACATTAACATTTTAATATGATGACATATGAGTGTACCATTAAAAATTAGCCAGGTCCTGGGGTGATTCTTTTACAGATATGACGTGTAGAGCCATTTCAGCACATAAAATGCACATTTTTGTAAAAACTGGAATTGTGTCCGTCTTGTAATCACAGTTCAGTCATATAACAGTTTACAGCTCAATAAACACATTTTAGGATGCATTACACTGTCGAGGGAAGTATGATGCCCGCCTATGGTCACATGGCACAATTATGTCTCTTTAATAACACAGGCTACCTGCAACCAATTTTGCACAAACAGATTACAAATAGTGTTTGTTGATTCTAGCGTTTCGGATAATATTTGAAAGACATTCTCTTCCCTGTATACATACTGTAATTATATTGTATTTAATCTTAATTAAACTGATCAGACAATTTATTTAAGGAATGGTAATAATTTGACATTCAATTCTGTTCCACTTTTAAAACTGTAAAGATATGTGTAATATGTATAATATTCAGTGCTGTGATAACACCATTTTACCATGATTACATTTATTAGTGGTATATCAATCACAAAGAATTGTAGCACACAGAGACAGTATATAGTCGGAGGTCTTCATTAACAATGTATGTGCCAATTTCAAACGTTATCACTAATGGCAGAGAACCCTCTAGCATGAGTGAATCAATGTGACTGTAAACCGCAAAATCTATGAGATGTTTAAAGGTATAGTTAGCAATTGTAAATTATTTACAGAAAAAGTTTGTTATTCCCCAACCCCCAAAGATGAATGTGTGCCGTGTGTAAATTATTATTGTCAGTAAACCCAACATTTGCCTCATCCCATTAATTTGGAGTAGAAAATAAAGCTCATTGCCGCATAGGAAAAAAAGTAATTAGTCCGAATGAGTTTCAAATTAGATCATGCAAGCTGATTTACCTAATTATTTTGAATCTGCTCTGTTTGAAATATGCATGCCTTGCATCATTTGTAACAAGGGCATATTTGGAATATGCACACTGCTCATACACACAAATAGATGTAATTGTGCAGTCAATTATATGATTGTCTCTGATGTGATCAGCTATGATGTGATGCACTGTCTCCCAATTACCACATGTACAAATATCACTAGTTTTAACATCCATATTTATGTGTTCCGTTTAGTGAGTAGATTGACTGAATTTGACAAAATGTTTGCAATCACTGACTGTACCTTTACATGGGTGGGTACATACTAAATTATACTAGCAATAAAACAAAACAAAAACTGGGTGGGGGTCAAAGGTTGACATTTCTGCTCCCTGTACAGCATTGCTACCATTTATCGGGCGTTTTTCATCTTATCCGCTCCACTGAACATCAAAGCGACACGTGCCTGAGCATATGCTGGCTGTTATCACTTATCGACGGGCATCAGCAATAATTACTTCAAACTAGAATTCCAATTAAGTCTTGGGCGAAATCACATTTTAATATTTCCAATCCTCGCCCTTATCTACATTCCTGTTTTCTTTAAACATACTCTATTTATTCATTTGAAGATGAAATCTCTAGAAAATCATCAACTTGTCATTAACCACTCGTGTTAACATGACACATAATAACGCACAAACTCTATAATTAACTGCAAGATCAAAGAAAACACGGAGATGAAGGTGGTTTAATGTCAGGACCGTTTATAGACTAAGTAAGTGAATCATGGCTGGCCGGAGGTTTACAGTTCTTTAGTCAAGATTATCACAAGTTGACTCTTCTAATAAACAAGACACCTTTTGAGGGGTCAGAGGTCACCCGGCAGGGGTTTTTCTGAACACAGCGTTGCCACGGTAATGTCCGGCAATGTGCGCTACGTTTTTTTGGCTACTGTGCGAAGCATGGTTCAGAGTTTCACAACAACACATTTGCATTTGTGTGCACACGCACACACACACACACACACAGTTACTTTTCCAATATATAATGTTTACAATGTAAATGTACTCCTCAAATATAACTGCTGCAAAATGATGTGTCAGACATTATTCATCATATTGCTCCTGCTAATACAATGAACACTCAGTTATCAATGGCCAGCACAATGCATGCATGAAGTCTCATAACAACAGTGTCATTATGATCATAATATTGATTACACATTGCTCTATCCTTATGGCATTATATGCATAACTTAGTAGTAGCACAATGGTAATAATGTGCATACATGCCAAGGTCCAATGTCCATATGCAATGTTATACGATATATAATCATTTCACCTTAGGACTTGAACTTCTGAGCTTTGCATCGCTGCAAATGCGTCCCTCGTTTGCTCAAGGGCATTTTACTCTCGTCAATGATAATGGTTTCCTGCATGCATCGTGCGTGCAAATATCAGAATTGTGATCCCGGAACCAAAACGCCTCTTCTATACCAAACTCCTACAATAATTTCACATTTCCATATTAAACTTTATGCTAATACATAAAACAACCTTGCCGGTCAAAGTTAACTCACATAACGGTGAAATTAAACTTTCAGAGAAGCTTCTCTCGATGAAAGCAAAACTAAGACAATTCACTGCCAATGTCTTCTATTGGCAGTGCTATTGACAATAAAGGTTGCCCGCAAGTTATACAACTATAAAATAACTGCAGTACAAGCTGATATAATGGCAGTCCAACTCTTTGTTTTACATGTTTAGAGACACACACACGGAAAAATTACGGGACCACTGGGCCCCGTTTCCCGAAGCGCTATATATGATGATCTTAAGATGCACTTAAGTGCCACGTAATTTTATCTGTGTTTTTTCCCAAAAGCATCATTGTTTACGTGCCACGTTAAATTCATTGTAGATTATCAAGGGCTCTGAACCACTCGTTAGAGATCTCTTACCAAATCGAAAGAGAACAGGCCAAAATCAACAGCAAATGAAGACGCAAATAAATGCTGGCTAAAAGCTATTGACAATGTATTTAGACCACGGTAAATGGTTATCTGCATTAACTTCTTTGTTAAACATGCAAAGCAAAGCAGGCATGAGTTATAATTACTAATTATTATTAGGCAGGTATGATGAGGTGAGGCACAGGGACAATGAAATGGCCATAATATTTAGTCATGCTATCAATCTTGTTGAGTGAAATATACCAAATCAACGTATATTTACAATCTCCAAATTCATTTAGATAGTATGCTACCTTGGACAGCTCCCGTAACGCTAAATTAAACATGCTCTTTATTATCGAGCAAGTTACATGCTGCTTTAGGAAACAGGCTGTCGTAGCTAACAGACTCTGCAACGTTAAACCATTTTAAGTGCGTCGCTGTCGGTAAACGGGGCCCACTGCAGCAGATTCTCTGATTGTCACTACTGTACATATACATTTAAATGTTTCACTTACATGTAATACATATATTTTTAGATGTGAGTTTGTAGATCGATTTTTATTTAGGTTTTCATTTTTACTTTTACAGTATATTTATACTATCACTTTTTAAAGAATATGCAGTGGTCTCTTAATTCTTCCTGAGGCTGTATATAATATATAATATAGACATGTACAATACTATTATATTAATTTTATAACACAAAAAATCCCCAGACATGTTCCACTGTATACAGTATTTGTAGGTAATACATAATATATATTTGCATAACTTATTTTTAATATGTAAATGCAGTATGCAGTAAATCCATATAACTATACAGGTATTCTTATGTGTTTTGGTATCCATACGTGAGGCATTGGGTAAGGGAGTGTTTTGGCTTGTGAGATCTTTTATTTATTTTTTTTTTCCATGTATTATTAGTGTATTTGTGTTGTCATTATTTTATGTATCGTATTTTTGTATATTTGTGTTTAGGACCCTCCTGAAAATGAGATGCTTCATCTTGAGGGGTTTAGATACATGTTCATACATACTGTACAAAATATATAGACTTTGTTAAGTGCTTAGAGTTTAGTTCTACAGCAAGGACTCCTATAGCAACATCTACTTTCTAAACCTTTTCCACTAGAGGCAACGCTGGGTTATGATCTACAACAGCACGTAATCACACTATGAATACTTTACCATGAACAGTGTACCATTGTTATTGTGTCATTGGCAATTGATATGGCACTCACGGACACAAATGCATTACAGTTGTCAAAAATGTATTATTGTGCACGATCCGGCTCTAAATTCGCATGAATACGCAAACATAATCATAAGGCATTACAAAGCTAATTAATAACAAATAACAGCAATTAAACACCGCAAGGCGATATTGGATGTTGACAGAGGCAGTCATTAGCCGGTAATGTTTTCTCACTGATATGCACAGCGAGGAGAAGATCGGCTTTAAGCGCCGCGATGAGTGGAAGAAGCCCAGGCGGCCCCGTCCGATCTGGTGGTGGCCATGTTGGCAGATGGAAGTGGCGCTCGGCCAAGTAGGCACTGTTGCTGCTAAATACTAGTACTGTAACCCTACCTGCTGTTAAATAATAGTACTGTAACCATACATGCTGCTAAATACTAGTACTGTAACTCTACCTGCTATTAGTACTTACTGTAATCCTACCTGCTAAATTCTAGTACTGTATTGTGAACACTACCAATATTGTAAATATGCCTACTCATTGTAACCGCTCATATCCAGGTAATAACATTGGGTAAAGTGTGTGTGCTTCTGTAATCAACTGAATTGTGAGTACTACCAGTTAACACCATCACCATTAGCATCATGGCTGCAGGTTGGTGTTCTGTAGTTATTGCTGCTAAATGGTCGGAGAGAAGGAACCAAGACCAGGGTTGTGTAGCAGCCAGCAAATTAAATGTGTGAGTTGCATCCAGTAGCTCTTTAACCACACAGCCTTCATCGGAGGTCATTTCTAAACGGTGAGCTTACCGTGCCCACACAAGACATGCATAAAACACCTGTGGCTGCACTGTAGCGTGAGCCGTGAGGTATTGCCCACCGACGAAATGTTCGGCTGCGTCGACGTCCAGCTGGGTTGGAAAAGTAAACGTGTCGGGGGTGACGTCGGACGTTGATGCGGGGTGGCCAACAACAGTCATGGTAATCACTGATCCTCTCCTTTATATCTGCTGTGGCCGATGGAGTGTGCTAATTGCTCATACATCTCAGCGGGTGAAAAGGTTAATTAGCATGCTGTTATAGGGGTGATTGAAGGCTATGATAAATAATGGAATGGCCTTTCCTCAAGATTTGTTTTGCCTGCTGTAAACTGCCACTAGTAAAATCTGAATTTGATGATCGTCCGTGCATTACGTTTATCCGCCGATGATGTTAATATCACATTTACAGTATTGACTCACACAATAAAGTTTAATTTATCTCATGCAGTAAGCCTACACATCTGTAGTTTTTAGGTGTTTAAACAACCTGCGTAGGGACTGTGGCCTTAGCTTGGCCAGATTACTAAAACCAACACATTTACACAAATGTCAGCGCACTGCTCCTGTAAAAGCAGACATGTTTGTCACTTCTTTCATTTTTAAATTGCCAGAATGTTAATTAAGCTAGCACTTAGATATTTAATCCTTTTAGCAATCAGACCACTCTGCGTTTTTAGGAAACTGTCCACTGACCTATACATAACCCAAACATGACGTCCTACAGCGGGGAGAATAGCGAGCCAACATAATCCATCATCTGTTTCAGGGCCTAAACACACACGCTGCACCTTCACGTACAAGAAGTGGTGAAGAGGACAAACATCTTCCTTGCTACTCATACATATGCCTAATTAAGATGCCATTTCCATCATGTCCTGGGGGCAGATTGCCACCATGAATTATTCATTGCCCTTCCACCCTGAAGCATTTAAAACAGGTCACGTGTTACACCGTGGAGGTGCACACTTAAATAGCCACATGCATGAATAGGCGCACTGGTTATCTAAAATATAATTGCTATTCATTACAGGGGTCTAGAAGTGTGTCCTCAGTATGATCAAGTATTGGAGTATTCTCAAAAAGGTTATTCCACTTGTTGATTTGAATACTGCCACATCTTTGTAAAGGAAACACTGCATCAGTTACAGTTGATTATATGCTATGTATCATCATCAAATGGTTAAAATCAAAGTTGGTAAGTAGCGTCATGGGCTGAACGCATTCCATTCCAAGAGCTTGGGTTGGCTGTGGCTCATTGTGTTAGTGTTGAGTTATGTGGGGTTGAAATGTAGATGCTTCTTTGGAAATGAGTGAGAACACGTTTTGAAAGAACAGCTTGCGCGGCTCATTCATCGGCACTGAGTCACCGCGAGGACGTTTAAGATGGCCCCTTTGTGTTTGCTGACTGCCGCCCCGCCCCGCATGTTCTGTTGGAAAGCAGTTCAATGCCGTGATGCGAGATGCGCCGGCAATTTTCTCGCTTGAGGCCGAACGCCAATCTTCTGTTGCGTAGCATAGCGCAGTAGAGAGAGAGCGAGACAAGAGACAACAACCGCAATGCTCTCAAACAACCGCATTTTACTTTCCACGTCGCACCGCTACCTTATCTCAATATCGCCGCGCTACACGCAAGGCCCCTTCAAAGAGCAGTCAACATGCATATATGCTTTTGATGGGATATCTCCGGCCCTATATCGCGCTGTGCTGGGAATACTGGGTATACCAGTCTGTAAGGCAGAAGCAATCTGAGCAGCCCAGATAGAACCGTGACCGGCCAAACTCTGGTTTTCTGCATGATTAATCTGACAGCTCCTTCTGAGGAGATCCAATTAAATCTCTCCTTCAAAGAATGTGTGACTGCTGGAGCATAGATGAGGAGGGGGGGGTTGTCTTCTTCTTCTGTTTTAATCAGTCCCCATCAGTACCAACAGCATTTAGCCTGTGAATAGGCACAATGTGTTCAGCAGAACAGCAGAGGTTCAGTGTTGATTTACAGTGTTAGCGTGAGCGGATATGTGTGTGTGCGTGTCTGTGTCTGTGTGTTTGTGTGTGTGGCGTTTGCGTGTGTGCGTGCAGGACGTAAAGTGCACCGCCAGATAGACACGTCATATATCTAGCGATTAAAGGGGATTAGATGAATAACAACTCACAGCAGATTTATTAATGCTTACAATTAGAGGGCTGAGTGGAGATGACGGGGTCGTATTTATTTACACCTTGAGTTTTACCTCAGGCTGCCCGACACTAATGAAGTGCTGTTGTTGGCTGTTGTGTGCACAGCCTGAAGCTGGTCAGCACACTGTATTGGCTTCGTTTGGTGGGGAAAAGAAAAGGGACATATGCACACTGTATGTATGATCACTTTACACAACACTCTGGGGCAAATGCATGTAGGTGTATTATGTATTTCCTGAAATACATGTTACTGTAGTATTTATACTGCAGTAGTACTGTAGACAGTGTTAGTATTTATATATGTAGTGTATACATGGTAGTATTTATACTGCAGTAGTACTGTAGACAGTGGTAGTATGTCCATATGTAGTGTATACATGGTAGTATTTATACTGCAGTAGAACTGTAGACTGGTAGTATTTCAATATATACTGCAGACAGTGTATGTCTGTGTGTCTTCCCGCCCACCAACAAGCAAGTGTGATTCCATTGGCTCTGGACGGGGCCCTGTAGCACATACATCTTTATTGGGTGTGCACGCTTTGAGTGACACCTGTCAACTCCTGTTCTAATAAATGTAAATACTTTTATTTAAATACTTTTATTTAATCAGAGACAACGAGGAGCCAGATATAGAAAACCCTGAAGCAAGCCGAATGTAAGTAAAATTACTTGATTAATTATGCAAGTATTTCCACCGTGTGTGTGGCATGCACTCCAAACCAGTTCGCTAGATGACATTGTATTCAGAGGAGACTCTTGACTTTAAGTCATATTTTCAAGGGGTCCATTTAAATCCTCTGCCTCTGTCAGTTGGGACTGATGATGTGACAGAAAGTTAATATGTAAGAAGATATTTACAATATTGGTGCGCCCGCACACACACAGTGTGGTTTTAAATGTACTGTGTGAGCCACATTTGCAATTGGTAGCTGTTGGCTTCTGCAGTTTATTAAAAAGGTATAATGAAAAATGGCCTCCCATGAGTTTTCTACAATGATAATGACCATTGCTCTAGCCTCGTCATACCATCCTGATCTCACAAGATCCAGTTTGACTAGCATCAGCCTGGACAGGCTTCAATTCAGTGCACTGAACAATCAGTGTTGTAGTAGTAGTAGTAATAATACATTTTAGTTCAGGATGTCTTTCAAAACACTATATAAACTAGTGATGTGCGATAGCCAACGCTTGTAGCTAACTAGTTATGTGCGGTAGCCAGCAATAGTAGCTAACCATCTGTGTGCGATAGCCGTGCATTGCTAACGCATGAACCCCCCCGTTTCCCCACGCAGGAAGCGAGCGGCCGCCAAGCACCTGATAGAGCGATACTACCACCAGTTGACCGAGGGCTGTGGGAATGGCTGCTGCTCCAACAGCTGGTGTGCCTCATCCGCCGGCTTCTTGCGCATGGACAACAACGCCGCTGCCGTCAAGGCTTTGGAGCTGTACAAGGCCAATGCCGAGCTGTGCGACCCCCACCCCTCCAAGAAGGGCACCGGCCACGCCGCGCACACAGCCGTGCGCGTAGAGAGCGCCGCCTGCGCTCACGCGGAGAGCGGCAGCGCCCGCGTGAGCCTTAGGGACACCCCCTCTCTCAGGGATGACTTTAAGGGTGAGTTCCCCTTCTGAAGCAGCAACGTGTGTCACACTAGATCACTTCATTCTTCAGCCTGCGAGGTGAGAATGGGTGATGAAGTGTAGTATACCTTGTTTAGTGCTGCAGCCCGGTGGTCGGTAGAGGTACTGCAGCCCGGTGGTCGGGTAGGGCTCTAGTCCGGTTAAGATGCCAGTCAGGGCTCTAGTGCGGTTAAGATGCCAGTCAGGGCTCTAGTGCGGTTAAGATGCCAGTCAGGGCTCTAGTCCGGATGAGATGCCATTTAGGGCTCTAGTCCGGATGAGATGCCAGTTAGGGCTCTAGTGCGGTTAAGATGCCAGTCAGGGCTCTAGTGCGGTTAAGATGCCAGTCAGGGCTCTAGTCCGGATGAGATGCCAGTTAGGGCTCTAGTCCGGTTAAGATGCCAGTCAGGGCTCTAGTCCGGATGAGATGCCAGTTAGGGCTCTAGTCCGGTTAAGATGCCAGGTAGGGCTCTAGTGCAGTTAAGATGCCAGTTAGGGCTCTAGTCCGGATGAGATGCCAGGTAGGGCTCTAGTGCGGTTAAGATGCCAGTCAGGGCTCTAGTCCGGATGAGATGCCAGTTAGGGCTCTAGTGCGGTTAAGATGCCAGTTAGGGCTCTAGTCCGGATGAGATGCCAGGTAGGGCTCTAGTCCGGTTAAGATGCCAGGTAGGGCTCTAGTGCGGTTAAGATGCCAGTTAGGGCTCTAGTCCGGATGAGATGCCAGTTAGGGCTCTAGTCCGAGCATCTGGTGTGACGTTGCGCCCCCCCCTTTCCCCCACAGACGTGAGCTCCCTGACGGAGGAGAAGGTGTACGAGATCCTGACGCGCTGCCGGGAGCGTGAAGACTTCTCCCCGCTGATCCGCGTCATCGGCCGGGTGTTCTCCAGCGCCGAGGGCCTGGCGCGGAGCTTCCGGCGTGAGGCGCCGCGCTCCAAGGAGCAGCTGAAGGCACTGCAGGGGAAGGACGAGGACAAGGATGAGGACGAGGAGGAGGCGGCAGCCTCCACGGCCTCCTTCTCCGCCACGGCCATGGAGGAGGACCCCCCCGCGCCCCCCACCGCGTCCTCCTCGTCGCGGCCGGCCGAGGGGGCGGTGCAGGACGAGGTGACGGTGGACGTTGAGGCGGTGCGGCGCGTGTACGCCCGGCTGTTGTGCCTGGAGCGGGTGGAGGCGGCCTTCCTGAACGCGCTGGTGTACCTGGCGCCCAACGTGGAGTGTGACCTGGCCTACCACAACGCCTACGCCCGCGACCCCGACTACCTCAACCTGTTCGTGGTCGTCATGGAGAACAGCAACCTGCACAGCCCCGAGTACCTGGAGATCGCCCTGCCGCAGTTCTGCCGCGCCATGAGCAAGCTGCCGCTGGCCGCGCTGGCCCGCCTGTCACGCCTGTGGTCGCGCTACAGCGCCACCCAGCTGCGACGCATGGTGGAGACCTTCCAGCAGCTCATCACCTACAAGGTGCTTCTTTATAGTGATACTGTTGTTGGTGTTACTACTACTACTACAAGGTGCTTTAGCATAATAATAATAATAGTAGTAGTAATAGTAACAACAACAAATAATAATCTCCCCCTATGATCAGGTGATCAGCAACGAGTTCAGCAGCCGTAACCTGGTGAACGAGGACAATGCGGTGGTGGCGGCGTCGCGCTGCCTGAAGGTGCTGTACCACGCCAGCGTGCTGGGCGGCGACCTGGACGCCCCGCAGGCCGACGAGGACGAGGAGGAGCCGCTGCCCGAGTCCAGCGAGCTGACGCTGCAGGAGCTGCTGGGCGAGGAGCGGCGCAGCAAGAAGGGGCCGCGCGTCGACCCGCTGGAGGCGGAGCTGGGGGCTCGCGCCGGGGACTGCCGACGCCCCCTGGTGGCCTTCACCGAGTTCATCAACGAGCCGCTGAACGAGGTGCTGGAGATGGACAAGGACTACACCTTCTTCAAGGTGGAGACGGAGAACAAGTTCTCCTTCATGACCTGCCCCTTCATCCTGAACCCGGTCACCAAGAGTCTGGGCCTCTACTACGACAACCGCATACGCATGTACAGCGAGCGCCGCATCACCGTGCTCTACAGCCTGGTGCAGGGCCAGCAGCTCAACCCCTACCTGCGTCTCAAGGTGCGCCGGGACCACGTCATCGACGACGCCCTCGTCAGGGTACGTGCTCCATGTGATGCCTCCCATAGAGTTCTATTGAGGACTCTCTA